>LPNX010493990.1:0-50648 GCA_001517045.1 Pseudotsuga menziesii | reverse complement strand
ACAACTCAATTACAAATCTAATTCTTGTCATTCTCCTTGGTTTGAAAAGTTGAAAAATTGAATGTACCATGGATACTTTTTATATTTGATGATATAAAGAACATTTTTTCACGGTTAAAATAAAAAAATTATGCTCATAAACAATTAAAAACCACCTAAACAACCATATATTGTTATTTCACCAACCTTTGAACATCTCTAGAACAAGGAACCTAAAGAGGTATTCATTCTCGATTTTAATTATGGTTTATTATTATTTTTAGACGTGAAGTGACATTATTTAAGAGAACCACTCTAGGCCAACTCTTTCTTCTCACCTTAGTTGAGCATTATGGTTTCCATTTGGATATATGATCACATGTTGAAATACCTTATGCATTTAAAGTCGTTTATCTTTCCAACCACACCTCTTTGTGTCCCTCACTATTGTTAATGACCCAAGAGGCTACTCAATTCTATCATGACCTTTTATTTACCCATACTTTCTATGTCAAAGATTAATTGACCACTCCCATCCTCAATAATGTCATTCAAAAGAACCTCATCTCCCATGACATTATATCCTATATCCATCTCCTCACCACAACCCATCCCTATTCTTATCACTTGAGGTAGAGGTAGGTATGAAAAGAAGAGCCTCATTTGTTAGGGAATAAATTTTGCACCTTTACCCTTTACTTGAGATAGGTACGGAAAAGAAGAGCCTCATTTGTTAGGGAATAAATTTTGCACCATTACCCTTTTCCATTAGCTATTTTCAAAACATGATGTCTCTCCCTTCAATAATTTTAATTTTCTATTAAGAATATTGTATCAAAATTAACCTAATGCTTTTTATGAACCACACTATAATATTTATAAGCATTTTAAAAATGGCAAAACCCATTGCATTTTATATAGGCATTTATATTGTCCATCACATCAATTTGAATAAATGTCTTCCCCTTCATGTGTTTGGTGATGGTGAGCACAACATTTTTGTTTAAAATATTTTGTCATATTTGTGGGCATGCGTTCCATTTGGGTTGACACTTGCATCCTCTGCCACTATTGGTGTTTAGACACCCTCGACTCCTCCGGAAAGATCAAGGTCGAGTCCAACAGACCCCTTATCCATTAATATGGACATTGTCTCTTTGCCGGGATGGCCTCATGTGGCATCCGTTGTGTAACCCCAAAAAATACCCACGGCAATAAACTGCACCCAACCCTCGATCCAAAGACTATAAATATCTTGGCTGCAATATCTACGGGTTAACTTCTTTCCAAATTCAAACATTCATCCGGGTTGCTTTTTAGCTGCCAAATCGAGCTGTATTTGCGCTACATAGTCCCTTTGTCCTCTGTAACGATATTTTCCTGGGTGTGGGTACGGGTTTGGTTAGAAACAGTTTCCCAAGAGCGCACAGGCAAGAAGAAGAGCAGCTACAGGTCACGGAATCGCTGGTGGAGGCGGAGGATTTGGGGTAAGTTTGAAGCCATTGAATCTGCGAGTTTTTGCTGGATCATTCTCCCTTTAAGGTATGGCTGGAAAACACTCTGCAGGCTTTATAGTTTGCACACCATATGTTTGATGAAATTCCTGAGAGAGAAAACCCTCACTGTTGTTTATTGATACTATCCGTACTCTTTGAATCTTTGTTGTTTATATAAAAATAATGTATTGTCTTATTTTTAAGGGGCGGTCCTTTGTTTCTCTGGATGATGATGTATGTAAATCTGTAGGAGTGGTCATGCACTTAGCCAGATCACATTGTTTCGGCCTCTTTCGAAGCCTCCAAATTGAAGTTCTACGCTAACTAATGTTGATGTTTTGTATAGAAGCATAAATTCAACGCACTTGGCTTTGTGTGAAACCCATTTCCTGTAGGAAAAGTGATTTGCTTTAACTCGTATATTGAATCAAAAGATATTAAAGGGCTTCCAAATAGCCACATTTATCATGAATGGGTTCATTTGGGTGTATATAAGTATTGAATGGAATCTTTTTTGAAATATTAGATGAGGCTTAAATGGGTTTGAAACTGGATATTTTCTCCTTAGTATGACCTTGTTTACCCATCATGGCCTTGGAGTCTGTAAATGATTTTTGTTTTCCTTTTCACACGGCCCGTTTGAATTAATGAACAACAGACAGTGATACCTTCCACTGAACTGCAATGTCAAATCCATTTTGTAGCCACAGGTTAAAGACGTGAACACATTATCAAGGAGAGTTGAATTTGATTTCTTTTAAAATTTTAGTTTGGCTGCTGTGTTTGAAGAAGGGTCTTACTTTTAAACATCTATATTTAGTCACTAGTCGAAGCCTGATACCAAAGGAGGGCCCATTTGTGTGATGGATTTTGAACTGGCGATGCTTTGAACTCAAACAAAACTCCATGTTTTCTAGGCACCTGTGTTAGCACCATGGCTTGGGAGGCCCTTACTTTCTGCTAACAAAATTTTGAATATCACGGTCATTCTGTTTATTCAGTATGTTCCATCAGATTGATGAAACATTCACCTCCATTCTGTCATACAAATTCATGACAAAATCTGCATCTTCCATGCATAAACAATCAATCAGCATATTGCAAGTTCTGACATCAGAAGCCGATTCTTTTACATAGGTGTTGTTCAGAATCTCATTAAACTCCTCATTTCTGCAATTTTTTAAGAGTACTCTGACTAGTGACATGTAACTGCTAATACTTGGGAGCATGCCTTTCCTTTCTATTTCATTGTAGAGTTTCATACCAATATCAAATTTCCATTGATTACAAAGTCTGTCAATGACAGTGTTATAGAGAGAGTCTTCTGGCACAATTCCACAACCTATCATGTTATCAAGAAGTTCAGAGGCCTCCTGTATATTTCCTGCCTCAGAATGTGCCTTAATCAAAGCCCTGTAGGTAATCACATCTAGAATTAAACCTTTGTCCAAGGCATCTTTAAGGAGGTTGCTTGCAACCGATATCCTACCTTTCTTACAAAAGGCATTGATAATTGAAATGTAATTAGAAATGTTGGGCATAACACCACGTCTTTGCAGTTCTTCCCAGAATGCCAAAGCCTCCTCTATCTTATCTGCTTTACAGTATTCACATGGTCACTTATGTACTCCACATAAGGCACATGGTCACTTATGTACTCCCTGACCAAAATATTCCTTGCACCTCCATAATGGTATGATTGTTGTACATCAAACAAATCATATGGACATTACTACTGCTTTGCCAATAAGATATACCATTTTTTCTGAAAATCTAGTTACGACTTCTGAGGTTGTCAACAAGCAAAGAAAAGAATATGAGAAAGATTGTCATATATTATTTGCCAGCATTGCTATCCAAACAGGAATAAAATTACAGCAGCAATATATAGGGCGGCAGACAGCTTCATTCCAGAAATGACTTTTAGTGGC
This sequence comes from Pseudotsuga menziesii, assembly GCA_001517045.1. Taxonomy (NCBI): domain Eukaryota; kingdom Viridiplantae; phylum Streptophyta; class Pinopsida; order Pinales; family Pinaceae; genus Pseudotsuga; species Pseudotsuga menziesii. The sequence continues at coordinate 47,242 of LPNX010493990.1, read as the reverse complement.
TGATAAGATTTTTCACACTAGCCAGTGAATTTTCAGAAATTTCTTATACTCCTGCTAATATACTTTATGATTTATTTCGCTCCCCTGGATGAAGCTTCAATTAATAAAAAGATAGTATCATTTTATAACGATACAATCAATTCCTTAAACCCTCAGACATTAAAGGAGAGGTGCAGGCTGCCTTTTTTTTATAATAAGGGATTGCATTGTGCATATAATTCTAAACTACCAATGAGCAATATATCTTTCTGTAAAGCTAGTACCTATGGAGTTTCAAACCGGTGACCTTACACAAGGAGTGCCTTAACAGTACACCCATTCACCTTCTTATCTATGCCCCATGGGCCTACCAATGAGCAATATCAACATATCAAAACAAAACTAATAAGTGAAAACCAAAAACAACTAAAATAATGAATCAATCAAACCATGGCCTAGAATTCAAAATTTACAATTCGAGGAGTGCCTTAACAGTACACCCATTCACCTTCTTATCTATGCCCCATGGGCCTACCAATGAGCAATATCAACATATCAGAACAAAACTAATAAGTGAAAACCAAAAACAACTAAACTAATAAATCAATCAAACCATGGCCTGGAATTCAAAATTTACAATTCGAAATTAAGCCCTTTTTAGACAATTGATCATTTTCTGGACACAGGATTTCCACATTTTGGTTGTTTAATGCCCTTCCCAGTCACCACCAACGACCTCTATACCCATATTCATGCTCCGCCCTGGCTGATCTATAACATTTTCTCCCCATTGTGGTGAGGTGGACCAAGCATAAACATTCTATACTTCAAGTCTCCCTGCTGATGAATATTGCTCTCTGTGTGCCTCCTCATTTATTCACTATGTTCCAAGAAATGGTATGGCATGGCACTGATTCTTCAAAAAAAGAGGTCCAGAAACAAACTGTACACAAAAAAATCGTAAATTAAAAAATAATGAATTGTACAAACCTCAACATTATAAAGTGAATGTAATTTGATTTAGAACACTGGTACATGTCATCAGGTGGATTACTTCCAGGTATTTGAGTGGGTTTTGCTTCTAAATTATCTTGTATGTGTACAATATGCATAGTACTTGGGGGAAGGAGGACTAGTTCTTACCCCAAAAACTTCTGTGGAGTTGGAATAAAATTTAAAAAGCTGTATCTAATGGTAAAAGTGTAACATAATAGGATACAGTGTGATGCAATTTTGAATTTCATCTTAAACTGCCTCCTAAAAGTGGCCTTTCGACAGGGCATATGTATTGGGATTCCTGATCTTTATCAGTTGTATTCAATTGAAAACAAAGAGACATGAAATTAATAAGTGCCGTTCTAACTTCTAATTTGTTATTTAACAGATGATGTTGAGAAATCATGTTTGCTTCCACTTTTCTTTATGAAGGTCTTTATCTTTACTTGGCCAAAGCAAAGTAGTTTTATATTCGTCTCTTTGTTAAAACATTTCATTTTCATTTGCAGGAGCCTGTATTACAACTTCTTGAAACCATAGTTGTAGATGGAAGGGCTAGAGAGTTGGCATTATCAGCTTTAAGGCCATTCCAGAATTTGGAGGAGTGTTTCGCTGTGAATTATTCTGATATTGGATCAGAGGAATTAAAGAGGAACATAGAATGTACTTCACAAGGTAATGACCTGTCTTGCATCGAACATGAATTTTTATCTGTGTGCATTTTCTATTTGGACAGTCTTTTCTATCAGATTTGTGGTTATAATCTGTTTTCTGTTAAGCTACTTTCATTGTGCCAAGCCTGTTGAGACAACCTTTGTATCCTTTGTTTTATGCAATCATGGAAAAGACCATCTTTGGATAAAGGGAGGAAAGTCAGTGGAGAATGCTATTGCTGGTTTAGCCAATGAAGGACTTCACTTGGATGGTGAACAGCCAATAGATCTAGAAGAGTCTACTTTCTAGAAGAATGAAAGCAATGTGATATCTCTTGCACAACATTATGCAATAGCCCATCTTGGGTGCATCTTGCGAGTGGTCGTTCTTTGTAGGGAATTGCTGTGTTCTCTTCAGCGGACTAAGGAAAGCTCAGATGAGAAAGTTCAGTCAATGACAGCTTTGATTACAAAGATTTTGAAACTTCTTGTGAGCCTCACAAAAGCAACAACTTTTTCTATATCAAGTAACCAGTTACTAAGAAATATTAGTGAAGTCGCTAGTCTTTTTCCTGGCTTGTTCAAGCTGAGGTTTGAAACTGTCAATCATGATCCTGTGGATGTGGAGAACAATCTAGATCATCAATTGTCACTTATATTGGAAACTTTCTTTCAATTTGTTCATGACATGGTTTTGGATGATACCATTTTTGATAACATACGCACATTTGTTCTTGCTTCTCTATTGGACATCTTGGATGGAAGAATGTGGAGGTATGAGAGACAGAATACAGTTCAGAAGCTTTCTTTGGTTTACAAGCCTGAGGTTATTATTAATATTTTGGGATTTGCTCGGGATACTAGATCACAAAACTGTAAAAAAATTCATTGGAAACAAACAAGTCAAGGAGATCATGAAGGACATGGGGTTGTAGACTTAACTTCTATTGCCTTGTCCTGTAACCTTCGCTCAGAGCATTTTGCCTTAATTGTTGAGCATAGCAAGGAGAATCAACTAAATGTTATATTTCCACAGGCAGGTCACTGGCTAGAGGATCTAATAGCTATCGTAAGTTTTCTGCATGCACAAGGCTTAAAAACAAGGCCCAGGGGGGAAAAGTCATGGCCAACTGCTAGCAAGGATGGGCTGGGAGTAAATTATGCAGAATCTGCAAGCGGGCATGAAGATGATGCTCTCTTTGGAGATCTGTTTTCAGAGGCTAGCAGGAAAGTAGTCATCTCTGATGGACATGAACAGCCATGCTCTGCAAATGACAGTGTTTCTGACTCCAGTAATATTCCTCTACAAGGAGCTGTTGAAGTGCTTAGTTTTATTAAAGAGTGCATTTTTTCTCCAGATTGGCATTCTTCTATTTACAAAGAATCCTGTCACCAACTTAATGAAGAACATGTCAGTGCTCTTTTACGAATGCTACAGCCACAGCTTTCAGTTGATGAAAGAATGGAGAGGGCTGGTGTTTCAGATATGTCCTATGAAAAACACCTCCTTGAACATTTTCACAAAGCATGCTTTAACCTGTTACATGAACTTGTTATGAGGCATGCCTTATCCATCTAACTTGAAGAACACCTAGTAAATCAAGTTCTGAAGGTAGAGGATGGGAGGTTTTCTTATACTGATGATGCTCTTGTTCTTGTAAGTCGCATTCTTATTATAAGGACATCCACAGGGTCCAGTTTGGGAGATGACTCCTTAAGACTCAAAATCTGCAAAGGCTACGCTGGTTTTATTGTTGAGAAAGTGAAAGCTACATATTCAGGGTGCTTAAATATCCAAGAAGTTTGTGCAAGACTTCCATCCCTATTTCATTTGGAAGTTCTTCTCATGGCTTTTCATTCTTCAAATGCATTTGAAAAAATCAAAATGGAAGAGAATATTTTTTCTACCCTCGGCAATGTAAGTTGTCCTCCAGTGGAACTTAACAGCACACAATTGGTTTGCTGGTCTTTGCTAATTTCAAGACTGATGTTGATTCTTCGGCACATGATTCTCCACTCTACAACATTCCCATCCTGGTTGATGTTCAATATAAGAAATAAGTTAATACAGATTACACAAGGAGGAACTTTTCAGCTTCCCACAGGAACAGGCTATTTAGAATCATGGGTATATCATGTGGTACAAAGTGTTATAAATGTGAATGAGGGAGTCACAGAAGAGCATGGAATGGCTGATCTCTTTCTGCAACTGATTGACGTTAGTGGGGTTCATAACTGGGGTATTGTAGAACACAAATTTCTTCAAGATCTGGGTTTAAATTGGTCTGATCGCTATTATGTTGTTTGTCGCATTTTGGAAGTGTGGCAGAATAGGGAAGCTTCCCAAGTGCATGAGCTTATACTTGAAAGATATTGTTTTGTACTTGGATGGATCACTCTATCAGATATTGATGTTAAGGAAGCTGGTGCTTTGCCATGGAGTCCTGAATTGGGCAGAGACAAGTTGCTTGAAATTGAATACTTCATAAGTTTTAGCAGAATTCTATGCCATAATGTTCATTTTGGCCATACAGGGGAGCTATCACAGCTGGAAAATATCATTCTAGATATACTCTCTCAGCTTCAAACATTATACAAAGAGCATAGTGTGAAGGAAAGGGGTTGGTTATTCTTAAGGCATAGTGCATGGCTGTCTTTAATTTTATCATTGCTCCAGGCAAGTCTGTGGAAAGTGTCTCTGAGAAAGATCCCAGTTTCAAGAGAGGACACATTTTGGATAGAGTAGACATCAAAAGATACATCATTACTCACACTTTGTGAGCAGTTAGTTTTTTGTGTATTGAAGGATGGGCAATCAAGCGTTTTGCTGAAAATATTGACATCCATTTTGAGCATGCATGTCGGGGCACTGCGAAAAGCTGTGCTTTTTGTTCTTGATGGAAAAGAATGCGAAGATGATGCACTGTTTTCACTAAATTTGCTGCTTCAAGCAGGTTATGACAAGTCAAAGCAGGAAGAGCTTTTGGGGAAGCTAGGATCTAGCTTTAAGCTTATAGAGTCTGTACTTGGAACTTTGACAAAGTTTAGAGGAATTGTGAGCAACGAAAACACAGGGAACCTGAACAAACTTTTTCTGAGCTCCTCGTTGCATGGTTTCCCATCACATGTTCATCCAGGGAGTGCATCTGTGGTCTCTTCTACCCTCTCTGTTGAGTATTTTTGTATATAATTAAGCAATTTTTCAGAGCAAGAGATGCATTAGGGGGAATTGAGGTTGATGCAGAAGTTTTCAATAGTTTGCTTGAGGTCATAATGACCATAAAGTTTGACAGGCTATTTGAGGGTATACATGATAAATGTAGAATCCTGTTCAATAATTTAATTCCCTCTATAGAAGAGAGATGTATGTATAGTGATCTATTTTTGCTGAAGAACATGGAAAGCCTGGTAAAACAAATGAACTCAAGAAAGGAGGTTAACTTATCTATTAAAGAGCATCTACTTACAAGTGCAACTGATATGGTGGAATGCCTGAGAACGGATCCTAGTAAAGTAATTTTGTTTAAGTTTTATTTGGGGAACACTGAGGACTCATTGATGTTGAACCAATCCAACAAGTTCCAGGAATTTCTTGGAGGCAATGGTAACTTTTTGCCTTTAATTGATGCTTTGGATGGATGCCATAATGAGTCAGTGAATACGAAGGTTCTACAGCTGTTTGTTAATATTTTAACAGGTGATCCGAGTTATATTAACTTGAAACACACCTTGCAAGAAAAGTTCTTATTGATGGATTCATCTTCTTTGGCTTCATGGCTGGAAAAAATGCTACTAGGATATACTGCTCAATCAGCTGTAGGTAATTTGCCAACAGGAGTCTCTAATTCAGTAAGAGATTCAGCTATTGCTTTCATCAATGCTCTGGTGTCACCTTCATCTAATTCAAAATCAAGAGAACTTTGTGATCACATTCTTGATGCACTGCTTGTGGGTCTAGAGAAGGCATTCCTGTCATTTGATGATCCTACTGCGAAAGCATACTTCAATTTTGTAGTTCAGTTGGCAAATGGTGAGTCCACAATAAAGCCTATTATCAAGAGGGCAATTGATATGGTGGTCAAGTTGTCTGCCGATGAAACCCATCTGGAGGGTTTGAAGTTTGTCTTGGGTTTTCTGGTTTCTGCACTGGGTTCGTATGGTGCTAACAAAGATGTTTCTGAAAAATTAACAGAGAAGCCTTGGTCAAACAATAGTTCTAACAATGATTCTGCTAGCTGTAAGTTGAAGCCTAGTGTTCCTAGAAAGAACTTGGAGGCTTTGGTTAATCCAGACATCGTAATGGTGATTTTTTTTTTAAATCCGTCGGATAGCCGTCGCTTAAGCGACGGCGTGTAAGTGATTTTTTTCATAATCCATCGGATAGCGGTCGCTTAAGTGACGGGCTGTAGGTGATTTTTTTTTTTAAATTTCAATACTGTCTCTTAACCGACGTTTAAGTTTTCATAATCCGTCGGATAGCCGTCGGTTAAGCGATGGCCTGTAGGTGATTTTTTTTTTTTTAAATTAAATACTGTCTCTTAACCGACGTTTAAGTTTTCATAATCCGTCGGATAGTCGTTGGTTAAGCGACAGCCTGTAGGTGATTTTTTTTTTTTAAATTCAATACCGTCGCTTAACCGACACTTAAGTTTTCATAATCCGTCGGATAACCATCGGTTAAGCGATGCGTGTTTAAAGTTTAGTATGAATTAGATGTCGGATAACCGACAATTTACATTTAACCGATGGTAAACTGAGCTATCGCTTTACCGACGGATTGGAAAGATGTCACATAATCGAGGAAAATCCATCGATGCTCAAAAAAAATCATAGTGTCGTACATGCGACAGGGAAGTGTCGAAAATCCGACAATACGGCCGTCGGATTTTTGGTCGAAATGTAGTTGTGTAAGAACACACCACAACACCATATATTTTTTTCTAAATTTTTAGGAAGATTATGAAAATCCCAAATGATGAACGAGGTGATACCCAAAATATGCTAGCAAGGATGTCCAAAAAAGTGTACAAGGAGATAGTTAAGGAAATTGACATAATTGCATCGTAGGAGGAGACATCTCAATAACAACGTGCTTCAAATGTATGAAATCATAGAAATTGTGTATTATGTACACCTAATGAATTAATTTAGCATTAAATATTAATTTTAAATTGTTTTGTTGCAGAAAAGAAAACAAAATGGAACACATTCAATACATAAGACATGATGACAAGGAAAAGGGGGGTTGATATCAAAGTTTATGAATAGTTGTGATTTCCTTATAGAAACTTATGATTTCATATTGGTTGTGATCTTTATACCTATTTTTTTTTACATCCACCATCCTTGGATGTCTTTAAACAAGTGTTAGCATACAAAGAAGAGCCATGAGAAGAATTGATTGACATTGGGTTAAGTATGGGTTGTGATTATATGTTGTCATATAAAAAATTAATTGTGGAATTTGTAAGTATGAAAAACTTGCAGAAAACAAAGTATGGAATGGAGCCAACAAAAGAGTTGTTGGGAGAAGGAATGAGACATTGTTTTGAAAGAATGTGTATAATTCAGGACTCAATTCTTTATTTCGTACATCACTTTTATATTTACATTCATGTATACTATCTATTTTAATATTCATTATTCCCACCAATGTAGATGCACTCATTACACTTTATTTATATTTGTGGAAGCTAAAGAAGAGGAAAATAATAGAGGAAATCAAGAAAACATTTGGAAAAATAACCCAGGTCATGCAAGTGGCTTGAGCATTGACAACAATTCCAATGAAGAATGATGATCCATATATTTTGTATGTAAATGTAAAATACTATACATTTTGAGATAATTGTCTGTGAAAATCAGAGATTTTGTATAATCTACAAGACATAGTGTCCCAATTGAAATACAATGGGTTACCTATAAGTGTAGCAATTACATGCATGTTGACATTTTGATTGTTGTGGGGTTTATGTTTTCCTATTTTGTATGAGAAATGGCCTCTTATTGGTATATAATGTTATAAATTTTTTATTCTATTGCATTCTCCAATGTCATTATGAAATGTTACATTGTTAATTGAATACATGGATGCTTAAATATTACAATAGATGTGAAAATTTATTATATACCAAGTTAATCCAAACATAAAATTTCAAATTCAAATGAATATTAGTATAAAAAATATTTCAATATATAATGAATAATGGACTCAACCAATATAAAAATAAAATATTGATATTACAGTGTAATGCCAGTAGTCATTGCTCGCCAAACATAAAATAATTTGTGGTGCTTTCGATCGTTCCAATCGCATCAGTGCATTTAATAACATGTTGCATCGATGTGATTTAAGCAATGTAGCACCAATGCATAGAAAGCAATAGGGTCCCAGTGCAACATAATATTCATTGCATGCGTCGGTTCTTTTTATGATGCTACACCTCGGTGCACTACGGTATATTGACAACACCATTAAATTTTAAGAATATAGTTACAATCAACATCTCGTTCAACTTTACCGGTGTGTTTATCTTCGATTATAGCACTGGTGATTTGTACTAGTTAGTCACATCGATGCATTTTAAAAGTTAGTAAGAAATAATGTTATTTTTGGTATACAACACCGATGCATTTTTAAAGTACCGTAAGCACTGGTGTTAGTGATAGTAAAATGCACCGGTGCATATAATGTTATAAAGAACCAGTTCTTATAATAATTCTGGTGTTCCCCAATGCATATAATGGTTTCAAATTTTCATGCACACTAGCGATGTACGATTCTTTTAAATGCACCCATGTGTTTTTCTCTTTCTCGCACCAATGCATTTGTTTGACTAAAGTGAACCAAAAAAAAAAGTGCTAAATCCTCCACCCACCAAGTTTTATTAGTTATAATACATGTTTGTAAAAACCTCCTCTAAAACAAAGCGTACCATTTGTAGAGGTTGTAGCGGAGGTTTTTTGATATTTTTTCCCAATCTTGTAATACTAAAAACCTCCACTATAACTTCTTCTACAAAGTTTTCCTTGTATTTTTTTTTTTGTAAGCTGCGTAAATCTATTATAATATAGAGGAAACAATTATAGAGTTCATCATGACTAGAGGAGGTCGACTGCGGTGAAGCCACCACCTTGACCTCTCAAAATATGGCCGTATGAGAGAGCCAAAGGCAAAACTGTTCCACTTTCAAAGTAAAGGCCGAGGTCCATAAACTGACATAGTTACATATTTTGTCAGTAAAACGACATAAACAAAGACAACAGCCTGGAAAAAGACACAGGCAATGACCCAAATAGACATAGACTTAGGCATGGAGAAAGACACGGGCATTGACTCTGCAATAAACATAGACAAAGGCCTGGAAATAGACACAAGCGTAGGAAATAGACACAATAAGCAAAAAACAAAAAAACCTGGACAGCTTGAGCATCAGACATGTGGAATGTCTAGAATTTCTTCAGTTATGGGGAAAGCCCATCGTTCCTCCTATGACTAGCTGGGTGAGTTGGTAGAAACTTCTGGAGGCATATAAGGCTATAGCTGCTGCGAAGTAGGATGTTGGGCGACCATCGCCTTCAAGCGCTTGATTAACGGCTCAACCATCTCGGGTATGGGGAAGGCTAAAGCAGGAGGAGGCGCCATGGTGCACCCAGTTGCACTGCCACTACCGCCTCTAGTAGGAAGAATCATGCCACCTATGGTGCTACCGCTTCCACCACCACCCTAGTCATGGTTTTTTTCATGTAGCCCTCTGTGGCCTGAGATACCTGTATTGCCTTTCCATGCGAATGAGCTCTCCATTGCTGTGAGATGAGCATCTATCTCTGAGATTATGGTATTCACCATCTGAACCGTGTCTTTGGCGTCCACCCAATTGGTAAGAATGTCCTCATTTAAATTGCAGAGCATGTTCTTCATGAGCCAGAAGTGATTGATTTGGATACCATCCTGACCTATTGCCAGCTTCTGATTTAGAACGCGGTTCTCCCAAGATTCCATGAGATGAACCCTGTTAGAGATGTATGGTTCATAGTCTGCAGTCACCTGAAAGCCACAGCCTCTCTATGCTTTTCCCTTGCACAAGGTGGCTCTTCGCGGAGTGCGCTGCTGCTACGACATGCTGAGTCGGAAGCGCTTCTTCTTCCAGAGAGTATAAATTAACAAGATGCATTCCATGGAGGCAGACTCACTGTGAGTTTGCAGACGCTCAACAACCTAAGGTGTGCGCTTAGCCGAACCTTGATATCCAAATACCACACCGTCGCACTCAGAGCCTTCTCCCTCCCTTCCATAGTACTCGCCATGAATGTTGATGCAGAGCTTTGAAGGCTAGGATTAAACCAGATCTTCGCCACCCCACGTCGTAGGTGCGGAGGTGACAACCCGCTCAGCTCCCACACTTGGAGGACGATGAAGGTTCTCATAAGTATCATCGCTGTCGAGTTTAACATGTTGATCACCATGCGTCCGTCAATCAGATCGAGGGAGGGCCCGTCGTTGATTCATGGAGCACTCATCCACATCCAGGAAGTCTTCCTTGTATTGTTATTATGACGATCTTTCTTTAATGTAGTTACCTCATTTACTTGTTTGTTTTTCCCACATCAAGTTTCTTAGGGTATATCTTGTGTTCAAAATATTAATGGTGTTCTCTCTTATATTCTCAATTCTTTTGAATACTCTAGGAGATATGTTTTTAATATTAAATTTTAATTATCAACAATCACTACTTAATAAAGTATCCCCTCATGGTATTTTTCAATAGCATTTAAGATTTGTTGTGAGAAACTTTCCAATGGAATATCCGTGGAAGTTTACGGATTCAACTAAGAATGGGTTAATTGGTTAAGTGAATTGATATCAACAGCTTCCTTTGCACTTTTGATTGGTGGAGGCCTAGAACATTTTTTAGATATACAAGGCATTTAAGAAAGGGATTCCCTATCTCTTTTTATATTCATCATCATGGCTAAAGAACCTTGGAAAAATCTCTAGAAAATTATAAAATCAGTGGAAAAATTGAGGGCCTCCATATCTCTTTTAACAATGGGTCTCTTTCACATGTTCAATATGTAGATGATACTTTATTGTTAGGTAAATCAAGTACTAGGAAATCCGGGAAATTTTTAAAATTCCTCAAAACCTTTTAGTAATATTTAAGACAAGAAAGAAACAAAAAAAATTCCAAGAGTGCCGATAAGAGTTCCAATCATTCTGGAATTCTATAGGGTTGATTTCCAAAAAACACAGTGTCTTGGTTGGTTTAGGAAAATGGTTGGTTTGAAGTGTGGGACTTCATTCATGTAGGAATATTTGTAGATAAGATATTGATCACTTAGGCAATCAAGTTGTCATATGGTAAATAAATAGAGTCCCATTCATTCCTAACCAAAGAATGCTCATTGTATATGATGAGGAAAGGGTATATTGGACCTTTCCTACCACTCCATCATCATAATGAGAATATCAATGGATTCTAGTCCAAAGATAGAGGAAATTTCCTCAACTCATGCATCAAAGGAAGTATGACAATAAATCATCTCTCATTTATGAAGTGGAATAAGTTACAACCAACAACCTGGTTGGAGTACTATGTAATCCATCTTAAATTCAATAAACCTGGAGAATTCAGTATCTTTCCTCCCACTCCACTTTCCATTTGGTCGATAACAAGAGAGGTGGTGTTAAAAATAGCTTGTAGGATTATGTTCTGGGCTATGTTGGATTTTTTATAATTTGAATCTCACAAATGGTAGAAGGAAATTGAATTTGATCAAGAGACAAATTATGTGTGTTTATATGTGTGTTATCTAGTTATGCCTTTCTAAATCTTGGTCTTATTTTTAAAAAATTATTTTACTGGCATTTCAGCCTTATGTATTTGGTTTAAAGAACATAGCCTAAGACTCTGAACCCTTTTTTTGTTATGAAAAATGTAAAAAATCATTACTAAAGTAGCCTTAGGTGGTTTATTAGTAGTTCCATTATGCATGCTCTCCATAATTTCGTTGATGTATCTGGTTTCTCTCACCTTGGGACTAAGCATTATATCATATTAACAAATTTTTTCCATAAAAAATTATTACCCTATGAGATTGTAACATGTTTGTTGGAACACCTGATTGTTGTAAAAGCAATAAAATTGATAGTCACTTTCTCTATCGGAACTCATTGAAAATCCAATTCGATGGTTAATTGTGTATTCCAATGCTAGGTTTTTTTGGGTAAAAACTTACAATATTTTAAGTTATTATCATTTGCAATAGTTTAAAATATAGGTTGTTGACAACTATATCATTCAAAAGTAATTAATATAGGAATATAACAATGGTGGCTTTCTAGAATATTATCATCCACAAAAAGGATTGTTGATACAAGATAGATACCAATAACTTTTCATAAACAACTAATTTTAGAAATTTTAAATATTTAACCTCCATTCTTATTGCAAGCTTCAAAACATCCATTTCACCCTCATCATCCAACACTTGAAATAAAAACTAATGCATCCATCTATTATATTCCATACAAGTACATGATACAATGTGTGTCTACAACATTACCTTAGCACCTATATTTGAAAATCAATATACCAAATATGATCTAGTAAGTTGTTTTACAAGTGATACAACTACATAGAAATGTTGAACATTATTTTATATTATTTTATATTATTTGATCCAAGGATACAAACTAAAAACAAGAATCCAACTAATGAATAATGAGGGAGTAAAATGCTAAATTGGGCCAAGCTAAACTTCATCATTCGGATATAACTTTAATAATAAAAAAAGTGTTGGCAAACAATTAAGACAATGAAGTGAAAATATGTAAAGAACTCAAACCAACCATTGATTAACCACTTTTAGTTCCAATACATATAACAACACAATGTTATAGCCTTGGTGTACCTACTATAAGAAAATGGTGCCAAAATACTCAGCAATAACGTTAGTTTAGAAAGAATTTGGTAACTTCAACTCGAAAAAATTGACTTATAATACATTTGACAAATAACATGGTGAGTTTTATATAATGGTATATATTTATGATACCAACACCAACAATAGAAACTAAGACATTATGCATGACAAGGAAAAGAATGTATTTCTTATACTATTAAGAGTAGGAGTTTCCTATCACTAGATAGAATTTCAAATTCCGAGTTATTCCACCACAAGACACAACAAAGGCACTTCACATGTTTTTTTAAATCCATAAATTTGTTAAACATATGTGCATAATCTACATAGTTTGTACTCTCAACAAGGGAAATTGTGGCAATTAAGACCTGAAAACTAGAGATCACAAAAGGAAATAGATATGTGTACATAAATTATGGCCTTTACACGCCAAACATCATGCTTGAGAACCATAATCTAGGAGTCATATGGATGTAATACTTGCAGATTTTTTCTTAAATCCTCCATGTTAGCATTGTAATATGCTAACAACTGCACATAAGTTATTTCTCTAATATCTCTGATAAATCTATCCATTGCACTACGCAGGTGTCCAAGGTTGGAAACATAAGAAAGAATAAACTATTGCATGTTGTGGATTTGTCGGCTAAGCATTTGTTACAAGGGACAAAAAAAAATCTTCAACTGTTTCAAAAGCATTTCATATCACCTCATCAGACATTCCCTACTACTCCAACCACACTCCAATGAAAATTCTACCAAAACACAGTGGATCCTTAGTTGGAAATCCTTCAATATCTTTTATCCATGAGATATTGCAACACTTCATACTTCCAATCAACAGAAAAACCTAAAAAATATTTTCATCCAATGCGAATAGAATAAAATAACAACATTAAGAGTGACCCACTGCAATGGTACACATTTGAGTTTGTACGCTAACAAAAAAATAGTTAGCAAGTAAATGGATGGAAAATCCAATATTTGCTATGTTTGTGATGATTGCATGATGTCAAATACTTTCTATAATATAAGTCAATAAATATAAAAATAAGGGACCCCAATAATCAAATCTCCAGGGGTGATTTAATGATAACTAAGCCATCTTGCTCAATATACTTATCTTGTCGAGCCAAATAAAGTAAGGGAATTTTGGAACATCTAGAACACAAACTCGTAAAGTGATTGCATACAGTCAACCATTGCCTTCAAGATTACCACATGATGTCAATATTAAATATTAAGCCAAATATAGAAACAAAAGGAACTGAATTACACAAATAAAATAAAGTCATAGACTCCAAACTAATGCCATGTCCAAGTTAAAGTGTAAGGGGGCATATCTCATATGACATTGGAATATATTTGATTTGTTTGTCAGCATGAATCCAAAGAAATTTATATAATGACAAAGAAATGATTGGGAATAAACTTGCTTATAATGAATACAACATATCCATTTTTTCCCATGAGAAGGATTGTAGGTTAAGATTGAATTCTGCATTCAAATCCTTTAGAGTATAGGCTCATTCTTTTAGACTAGTATGTAACCATAATACAACATGAGCATGCAACAAACCATTATAAGTGGGGGTAAAAGGTAATTTTAAGTTTTAACTTCAACTACAATAAGGAGATATCGACCAAAAAAATATCTATTGGGAAGGGCCTGCTTAATCTAAATTCTATTAAATTGGTTTTGGAAAATGTCTATATGTTTGGATTCTGCAACATCATGGACAAGCACAATAATGTACGAAATGCTAAGAACTAGAAAAATAGCCTGCAATTAGAATCTCAGATTAAATTAAAAATATGTGATAAGATCCAAACAATCTAGTATATTTTTAAATAGATTTTGGCCAAATTACATGTGACACTTGAAGCTCTAGGAAATGTGAGAACTGAGCTTTTCCTGGCCAGCATGGGAATATAATTTTTTTCCAAAAAATGGTTTTCCTATTCTTGAAACTACCATAACATTAAAAGGAACATTACAATGAGGCCCACATCTTCATGTACACAAAGAAAAACAAGAACCCCATTAGTTAAAACTTCAACCATAAAAATCATGGTGGGGAACAACTAGCTAAGATGCAACTCAGTAGAAATAGAAGGAATAGGTTCCCTCTCATCATCATATTCTTAAGATACATACCATTTAATAAATCACTTGTACCCTATGAGTCTATCCTCACAATTTCTAATCTGCATAAATTCTAACATCTAATTGGAATTTACAAATACATGCAAGTGTTCAACAAGCATAAATATGTGTGCATATATGTGTCCATAAACCTCCATTGACCTTTATTGATTTTAATGTTTAGAGGGAAGTTGTGTTGAGAAACAAAATACAAGGCCCAGGTTGCATTGCATTTCATGGAATTTCTTCATCTTGGATTTTAGGTGTGAACTCCACCAAAATTTCCCTCACATGTCCTCATTACTTCTTTGAACATGTCCATTTGGGTAAGGTAAACCACGAAAAGGATGGAACCCCATAAGGTTCTTAATACTCCATTTTCCTCTGGGATCACATTAATGAACAAAGGCCCTTTAGGATTGATTTTGATTTTCAACTATTGAAATTCAAGAATAAAAAATAACTCGATGCTTATTTTACACCTACATTCTTCCCCACAATGGCTTGAGACGTTTGCACCAGTTAGTTGTGAATTTTCAACTATCACGGTTTATTCATTCACAACTTCATTAATGAAGGAATTTTATATAAAGGAAAAGGAATATATGTATACACACACATGCACAAATAAAAACATATATTCATATATATGCTTGCATATTATATGAGCTAAGATAATGCATAGAATATGAAATCCAATCAACATACACTCATACACATGCCCAAAAGAAATAAATAAAATAAAAGGTAAGAAGAAATCAATCCGAAATTCATAAATGCAATAGTTGGATATTTCTTGACTTTAATATTGAACCAATGAAGGTCAGGGCACCCACATTCTCATAGTGGTGGTTTGGAGGTCCCAATCTTATGATTTTTCTTGTAGTGGTCCCAATCACCTAAGCCCTCCCCAAATAATATTCCCCAAAAATCCAATGGGGAGGAAGAGAGGGGTTAAATAGTAAAATTCCTTAAAGAGAAGGTAAGCTCTATATTGGTATGAATGTAGGTATATGCATCAAAATGAAACACACACATTCAAGCATGCTATAGGCATTTTCTGAATGGTTTTCACTACCTATGTACATTTGTAAAACCCTGAGCATTTCACAAAACCTTATATACTGTGACAATTTTGTTTTCTCATGTTCGAAAATATTCTATTATTTGCTTCTCATCTTTTCTTTTTTTTTTGTGCAAGGAATGATAATGAATTTCAAGTACAATATCATGTGTAAATTATACGCATGCCTTAATTTCAACATTTCAAGGTTCTCTTGTATGGTCTCTTTTCAAAGAAGTTGTCATAGTTACATTTATCACCTAGTATTAATGAATCAATTATTGGATTTACTCTTGGTTCAGAATCAAGTTGTGTGGAAATTGAACCCAAGAGATAGAACAATTACACTCACAAAATTGCTAATCAAACATGCAAAATTAACATCAAAGGAGATTGAAATTGGAGCATAACACTAATCTGTATTGAATAAGTGTTCAATAGCCAACCTTGTGAAGTAATAGGATGCTACAAGATATAATTACATGAGAGATTCAAATGCATAAGGATGTCATTCGAAAAGGTCAAAAAGTAGGCTTAATAAATCTAGTCAAATCTCCCATAGGTGCATAAAGTAGTTTCCAAATCCACTAAGATGCTCACGAATTGGATAAGTCAAGTAGGTAAGATAATGAGGGATGGAAAGACAACTCATACATGCTTTTATTAGGAGAAAATGAGGGAGGATCATGTGGGAAAAAAACAATTCAACTACACCTAGTCTAGCTTTTCCTTTTGCCTTAATTCTCAATAAAACAGGCAGCTTTTCAGAAAAAACATATATGCACTTTGGAGGATCTGGAATAAAGAAGACATGCTAAATATGGTTTCCAAAAAGTTTCCCAAGTGATCCATGACTCAGTTTTAGCAAGTGTTGACTTCTAAGTCATGTACAAGGAAACTGGCATAGAGTGGAATCTAGGAGACTAGGTAATAAGACAAAAATGATTTAATTAATGTCTAAGGTAGGTAACTATGGGTTGATTATTATAACACCCCCCCTTAAGCCTGAATTTATGAGTAAATATCAGAAAACTATAGGGCCTAGCAACAAGGCTTAGTCACCCTTTACATACTGCTTGTCCATACAACCAAGGAAAGTTGCAAAAATCCAGTGAGGAAATCCTCCCTTAAACATGGACAGGAAAACAAAATTTGGAAATCTTGTCATCAATCATGCTTCACAGCATGATCAGCGATCCCTAGCATTGATTTGAGATTGTTGAATGTCTTCTCACAAAAACTTTGGTGAAGATGTCTGCTACTTGTTCTGAAGATGCACATAAGAGTAGATGAATGGTGGCATCATGCACAAGTTGTTTGATGTAGTGCATATGGATCTCAATGTGTTTGATTTGCTGTCTCTGAACTGGATCATTGCATATTCGAATGGTGCTTTGATTATCACAATAGAAAGTAGTTGAAAACTCTGATTCGAAGCCACATTCTCCAAGTATTCCCTGCAACCACAAACATTGAGTTGCTGCATTTACAACTCCTCTATACTCTACTTCTGTAGATGAGAGTGCTATGGCACTCTACTTCTTGCTTGACCAGCTAATTGGTCCTTCTGCAAGCATGAACACATATCCTGATGTTGAATTTTTATCTGTGTTGTCACCTACCCAATGACTGTCAGTAAAACCAATCAAATCAAGATCATATTTTGCTTTGTAAAAGATCCCATGAGTTCTTGTTCCTTGAAAAAAGTTATGGATCCTTTTGGCTTCCCTCCAGTGGCTCTCATGAGGCTGATCCATGTATCTTGAAGCCACACTAACTGCATAAGATATATCAGGTCGAGTGTGTGTAAGATAAATTAAACACCCAATGTATTATTTACCATAGGAGACGAACTTGCTTCTTCAAGCTTAACTCCTGAAAGGAAGGGAATCTTGCTTGGCTTGCAATATTTAATGTTGAACTTGTTCAACAAATGTAAGGCATACTTGACTAATGTAATTTTATTCCATGTTGGGATTGAGCAATTTCGAGACCCAAAAATTGGCTCAACAATCCCAAATGTGTCATAGAAAATGCATGGTTCATTGCATCCTTTAAGGAGGCAATCTCTTTCTTTGAACTTCCTGTAATTAAAAGGTCATCCACATATAAGAAAATAATCATCAAAGAACCATGAATCAGCTTCAAATAAACATTAGGATCAGACTTGCATCGAACAAAACTCAATGACAACAGAAAGCCATCAATCTTGGCATACCAAGCCCTGGGGGCTTGCTTGAGCCCATACAATGACTTCTTTAACCTGCACACTAAAGGTGGATTAGAAACAAACCCTTCAGGTTACTGCATGTAAATCTCTTCAGTGGGATCTCCATTTAGGAAAGCACACTTCACATCCATGTGATGTACCTCCCACTGCTTCGAAGCTGCAATGGATAAAGCTAGCCTTATGGAGTCCATATTTTCCACTGGTGCAAAGATTTCATTGTAGTCAATACCATGTACTTATGAGCAGCCCTTAGATACCAATATTTCCTTATATTTCAAAGGTGAACCATCTGCAGTAAACTTAGTCTTGAAAACCCACTTACATTGAACTAGCTTCCTCCCTGGGGGGAGATCAACCAGTTCCCAAGTGTTGTTCTTCTAGTAGAGCGAGCTGAATTCTTCTTTCATGGATTTTTTCCATATTGGATCATGTGCTGCATCTTCATATGTCTGTGGATCTGATTCAACCATCAGATAGCACTTCTTAGCAAATAAATGATCTTTCATACAAAGGGCACTCTCAAACTGAGATCTAGTCCTCCTAGTGTCACTAGGATTTCCAGCTAGTTCCATAGCTGCATGAATGGTCTTTGCTGCCCATTTTGGTCTTGTAAGAATGCCAGGATCTGCAATCAAATCATCATTATCAAACATATCAGAATCAGCAAACTCATTAGTCTCTCCACTTACAATCAATGGATCTGGTGGTGAAGAAGACTCTCCAACTTCAACTGCTACTAAAGGCTCTTCTTGGAAATGAACACTTCCTTCAATGAAAGATTTGTTAGTGCTCAAGTTGATTAGCTTGTACCCTTTTGAATATTTAGAATACCCAACAAATAGGCATTCTTGGCTTTGGGGCTGCAAAGCCTTTCTCTTTTCAGTTGGAATTATAGCCCAAGCCTTTGAACCAAAAATCCTGAAATGGGTCACATTTGGCTTGTGCCCACTCCAAGCTTCGAAAGGAGTCATACCATCAAGCTGCTTATGAGGCACCATATTCTAGATGTAGGATGCACAGTTTATAGCCTCGGCCCAAAACTTTGGTGGCAAAGTCTTAGCCTCCATCATGCAAGTTGCCATCTCCTTCAGTGACTTGTTCTTTCTCTCGGCAACACCATTTTGCTGTGGTGTGTAATGGATTGAATGCTGCATCTGAATACCTACATCTTTACAATACTGAATGAACTCAGACTTGACATACTGACCACCATTTTTAGATCTGAGGATCTGGATTTTCCTGCCAGATTGGTTTTCAACCAAGGCTTTAAAGACTTTGAAGAGGTCAAAAACTTCATACTTATGCTTTAGGAAGTAAAACCAACAATACCTGGAAAAGTCATCTATGAAGATCAGTGCATATTTGGCTTGACTCATGGACATATGAGGAAATGGACCAGCAATGTCACTGTGGATCAACTCAAGAGGTGCAGAGGTTCTCTCATGGCTAGCTCTCTCAAATTTGTGCTCTGGGTGTTTTCGTAGGATACAACCTTGACAGACACCTTTGGATAACTTGATCTTTGGTAACCCTATGATCATATCTTTTTCACTCAAATAAGAAAGATACTTGTAGTTAAGATGGCAAAATATTTCATGCAAAAGCTTGCTTGCCTCATTAGCATGAATCAAAAGAGTAGAGGGGTTTGAGTTGGGTAGAAAATGGGAAAACATGTATACCTTCGAAGTGTGATCAACAACACCTTTTTCTATGACTTTACCATTCAAAATCTCAGTGATTTCAACATCATCATGGGAGAATATGACCTTCTTTGGAGACCTAGTGTGAGTCATCTAACACACTGACAAGAGATTAGAGGCAAGACCTAGAACATACAACACATTATTGAACTTACCATGGTCAAGATCAATCCTTCCTTTTCCCAAACTGTCAGTGAGAGAGTCATCTCCCAAAACTATTGGTGGACCTTTTGACATGTCAAGAGAGGAGAATGCCTCTTTTCTCAAAACCATATGTCTAGAAGCTCCAGAGTATATGCTGAAGCTAGGTGAGCTCGATGTGCCAACAACCAAGGCATGTACTCTCTCTCTGTCCTCTGAATTTGATCCTCCTTCCCTCTTCTTTGAGGAATCATGAAGGGATATGTTATTATTCTCCAGGAGTTGGGTCAACATGTCGATTTTCTTCTTCATACAAGAGCTCTCAGGATGATATCCCTTACTGCAGTATGCACACTTGCTCATTTCTCCTTTGTTCTTCTTCTTTTGGAATTTCTTCTTGGAACCTTGGGGCTCCTCTTGAGACTTGTTCTTGTCTCTCTTTTGCTCAGGTGGATTTTTAGTTTTTTTCTTGCTTTTTGAATCGACCCTTGAATCTCCAGCAACCAAAGCTTGGTCTTTGGAAGGTTTGATGGTGCCCATCATCACCAACTTATCTTCTTCCCGTGTGAGGGATTCCATGAACTCTGCAAGCTTAGGCATCTTCCAGGCTCAAGCTATCAACTTGGTGGCATGGAAGATCGAAACAAACACTGAATAGTCAAGGACAAGCTTCGACAGTATGGCCAAAACTAGTTTCTCTTCCTTCTTTTCGATCCCACACTGTTTTAGCTGCAAAACAAGGGCTTTAAACATGGAAAAATAGAGTTGCAAGGATTAGAAGCTACTGGGACTCATGGAGATTAGCTCATTCTCGATTTGATGTCCTCTCATCTCATATGTTTTACCAAAAATATCTACAAGCTTCTCACACACTTCCTTCGGTGATGTCAATCGATTAAGATGGAAGAGGAGGTCTCTTGAAATGCTCAACACAAAAGACCATAGGCCTCGTCCCTCCTGTTGTGCCATTTGATTTTCTCTGCAGCTGCATTGGGCTCTGCCTCAGTTGCCATAGTAACCCTGTAGAGACCTTTCACTCTCAACAATATCTCCATCTCAGCTTTCCACTCAAAGAAATTGAATGGAGTCAAGATGATCTTCTAGGATTGGTCCATAGCTTAGAAACTATGCCCTTCAGTCAGCAGAATATGCACCCAGTCAAGATGTCGAACCTGCAATAGCAATATGGAAGGAGATAAATCGATCTACAAAGGCTGTCATATCATATGGAAATTGAACCCAAGATATAGAACAATTACACTCACAAAATTGCTAATCAAACATGCAAAATTAACATCAAAGGAGATTGAAATTGGAGCATAACACTAATCTGTATTGAATAAGTGTACAAAAACAAACCTTGTAAATTAATAGGCTACTGCAATATATAATTACATGAGATATTCGAATGCATAAGGATGTCATTCGAAAAGGTCAAAAAGTAGGCTTACTAAATCTAGTCAAATCCCCCATAGGTGCATAAAGCAGTTTCCAATTCTACCAAGATGCTCACAAATTGGCTAAGTCAAGTAGGAAAGCTAATAAGGGATGAAAATAAAACTCATACATGATTTTATTAGGAGAAAATGAGAGAGGATGATGTGGGAAAAAAACAAGTCAACTACACCTAGTCTAGCTTTTCCTTTTTCTTTAATTCTCAATAAAACATGCATCTTTTCAGAAAAAGCAGATATCCGCTTTGGAGGATCTGGAATAAAGCAGACATGCTAAATATGGTTTCCAGGAAGTTTTCAAAGCACTCCATGACTCAGTTTTAGCAACTGTTGACTTCTAAGTCATGCAGAAGGCAACTAGCATAGAGTGGAATCTAGGAGAATAGGTAATAAGACAAAAATGATTTAATTAATGTCTAAGGTAGGTAACTATGGGTTGATCATTCTAACAAGTTGCACTAGAATTTAGTGCTCGTATGTTGTTGTTAATAGGGGTAATGAGACTTGAGAACCACTTCATAAAACTGCAATATTATTAACTTAAATTGAAAATCTTTAAGAATGCATTTGTCGAGTTCAAAGACTTATAGTCATTTTAGAAGAAATATAAACATCTAAGATTACTTTTCCGTTCGTAAGATGTGGCTTCTGTGAGTTACTAACACAAAAATGTTGCTATACTTTTCATGGAAGGTGGAAATGATGGATGTCGTAATTGTTGCTCGATAATCTATTCTTTGTGATTATTTATTAATATTTTTTTAAATTGTAGTTACTATTTAGCTAATAATGCTTTGTTCTATATGGACGTGGAGGAAAAGTACCTTGTGTATACCACATTTTCCAAATTTAAGTACAAATCTCCAAAATCAAGTTTGAGTGAATGTAGGTCCAACGATTCCTTATGTCTTTTGCATATATGAAATGTATGTAAATTTTACTAGTTATGTCATTTTATAGGAAAGAGAACAAGCCACAAATAGAAACTTGGTTATTCTGGTCTAGGTTTGTATACTTGGAACAAATTAATCATTAATCATTAATCACTATGCATTGATGCAGAAGTAGAAATTTATGACGAAGCTATTCATGTCAAAATAGCAGCAACTGACAATTTTGTTGAACTTCGTATGCTATATTTCTTCAAATATTCAAATATTTATGTGGATTTTAGTTTCAAATTTGAAGAATGGAAAAGTTTCAATACATGTGATAAGAGGACGACAACAATCTTTCAGTAATTTAGCTACATTTCCATTCTTCTCTTTTTGTTATTACCTTCTTAAATATCAACATTCAGTATATTGTAATTTAGCTCTTGAAACTTGCAAGCATTTGCTATCATCACTTCTATTGGTAAAAACAATTTTGAAGATGTAGAAAAAATCAATGATTAAATATGAAAATGGCACTCATTATTAAAAAAGTGTTAAAAGTATGAATTGATATGCCTAAAAATTTTGAAATGGTATATTTTGATTAATCATTATTGAAATGGCCTTCCTTGGAATTATACTTTCAACCATAATTTCTTTGACTACCATTTACTTAACTCGTAGAATGGATATTTTAAACAAAAATATTTCATGTAAACATTTACTTGATCTCTCTTAATTTCCTCAAACAAAGGACATCATCTCCTCTCCTTCCCTAATTTGATAGGGAAAAAAAAATGCTTCCAATGTAAATAATAATAAATAAATAATAATAATAATAATAATATGAAAAATATGATTCCAATGTAAATAATAATAATAATATGATTTCATGGTTGTTAGCTATTAATAATAAATTAAAAAAGTTAAATGTTCAATTAGCTTAGGATTGTGCTTAGTTTTATTATTAAATATAAAATTGATATAGTAATAACTTTAGCATCATCGGTGGAGAAGAATGCAAAGTGATTACAAAATATAAGAATAGGAAACAATTTTATTTTAATTACAATTTAAATTTCTGGTCAGTTATTATGTTTAAAAATTACCTTCTTACTATACATTTCACATATTTTTAGCATATAAGTCGATGAAGAGTATAAACTATTTTTAAGATGCACTTATATAGTTGATATATATAAAATAGTGAATACTAATAAATACTAATGTTTTCTTTTGACAATGGAGTCTCTTTCAAATTTCTTAATTGGTAGTATCTACATTTTACTATTATTTTTATTGTTACATCTATAAATTTAAATTGATAATTTGTAATATATTTACGCTGATAGTATTAAATTTCCCCTATACATGATCACATGTTTTTAATCAGTAATTAGGTTTGCATGGCCCAGATCGAAGAAAATGGGATATTCTTCGTCCATGTACCAAATTGGATGGTCGAATTTGCTCTACACATGGGAGTCTAGTGCGAAGGGTTTTGGATTAACTAAACAGGAATGTGTTACTTGAATTAACTAAACAGGAGTGTGAAGGGTTTTGGAAGGGGCACCAAAGCATAGGTACGCTGACGAAAATGAAGGTTTTCGTAACAGAAGGTGGTAACCAAATTCATTGATACATTCATTCTAATATTTGTCGGGACAACAACAGCCATCGCCAACCGAAAAACCGACGGCTCTGTTAGCCTTCTGGGACTGGCAGCTGTAAGCCGCTTGGCTGTAATGGTCCTCATATTGTCAACTGGCCACATATCTGGGACTCATATCAATCCATCCGTAATGCTTGTATTTGCAGTTTTGCAGCACTTTCCATCGATTCAGGTTATACAATATTTTTACTGCGCTGGCTCTAGCTTTCCGAATCTTCGATCTTATTATTTCACAGTTTTTATAGTGCTGTAGATTTGGGATATGTAATGTTTTTTCTATGATTGGAACCATTTCATATACAAAAGCTTAAAAATTTATATATACAGTCTATACACTCTCAAATATGGTTATATATAGTCTATATACTCTCAGATTGTTGCTTATTAAAGGAGATTCGCATGCGGAGTTGTTCCAGTAGCAGGATAATTGGAGGCATGTACTCTAGTTTTCTTTAGTTGTTTCTGTAAAATGAATTTCAGGTTCGGAATATATGTAAATTATATGTCTATATTTTTAATTATTGTGAATATTTTTCAAACACGATATTATTCCGTATGAGGAAATATAAACTTCTCTAGGTTGAAGGTTTTTGTATTTGGCTGAGTTTGTAAAGGCATATCATGTATGAACTTTTTAATTTTGGTTGGAAACACAAAAGTTTAAAGCATTTTAATTTTTGTTGAATACACAAAATCTTAAAGTATTTTAATTATGGTTGAATACACAAAAGGTTTGGAAACAAGTGCGTGGCACCATTAGTTTTTGAAGCAAGCCCTTTGTATGGAAATTTTTTTCCATAATGTTGTCAGAAATTATAGTTTTTCAATTTCATGAGCTCTTAAGGTTTTGTCGTGTATGAAGCATTTCAATTTTGGTTGAAAAAACAAACTCTTTACTAATAAATTCCCATCACCCTAAGTTGAGTTGAGTTTTACAGTCGCTGACCGAACTAAGATTAATGGACAGAGCTTAGACAGTAGCAACAACTAATATAATAATCTTTTTACTGTTAGATTTTTATCATTTAAGCAATATGATCTTAGGATCTTATCTGAGAGAATAACATGCACAACAATAATCACAAGAGACAATAGACACAAAGAATTTTCCTCAGGGAAACCATAAAGGAGAAAACCCCGCAACTTCCTTAAAGATAGAATGAGCACCAATGGCAGCAGTAAAACCCAAAGGCAGAAAATATTATCTCCAACAGTTGTTCTCTCTCTCACTTGAGAGAGCTTCTCCTCTCTCACTCATGCGCCCGTGTTCAATGAGTGTGTGTGACAAATAGAGCGTCTCACTCTCTATTTATATTAGTTTCTGACTTCTACAATTACTTACCAGGGCCGACATCCATAGGAGAGTCTAATAAACCTAGTGCCCCTCAACTGTGGGGACTTTGCCCTTCGATCAATAAGGAGGTTTAACCTTAACTCAATTGTGGGGACTATTTCCCCGACTTACAACAGAGGGTTAACCTCATTGACTTTACATGACTTTATTATATTAATGACTCTCTCGATAGGAACATTAGGGTACAATGAAATACAAATGATTCTCCCGATAAGAACAACGGGGTACAATATAAGATATACAAGTGAATACATTCTGAAGCTACAAATACATCAACACTCCCTTTTAACTAGGAAGGTATTCTCTTGACACAATTCATCAGCACGAGTCTTCTTCTCTAGATCATCATCAAAGATGGATCATCACTCGATCATCATCAAAGCTGGATCATCACTCGATCATCATCGAATCTAGATAATCATTGGATCAACATCAAGTCTAGATCATGACTGGATCAACATCAAGTATGATCATCACTGGATCAACATCAATTCAGGGTCATCATTGGATCATCATCAACATCACTGCTTCTGCTATCTCGATCAAATGGTGCTATCTCTCAATTCTTCTCATCATAGGAAGTTCTACAGAGCCAACCCTTTTTCATGTTGGTTGTAGGCCTAGCCTCCATGTAGGTCTTCATCTTCTTCAGCACTTATTTCTGACCTAGTCAGAAAGGCCCTCCCAACACTTGCATCTGACCATGGGAGGAACACATCCACCACCATGTCAGAAAGGCACACCCAACACTCACATTTGACCATGGGAGGAACACATCCACCACCATGTCAGAAAGACCCAACACTTACATCCGACCATGGGAGGAACACATCCAAGAACCATGTCAGAAAGGCCCAACACTTACATCATACCATGGGAGGAACACATCCAAGAACCATGTCGAAAAGGCCCAGCACTTACATTCACCAGCATGATAGGACACACCTACGATCATCTATGAAAATGCACATCACTTACAATCACCAGCATGGTAGGAAACACCTACTACCATCTGTGAAAATTCCCAGCACTTACAATCACCAACATGGTAGGACACACCTACTACCATCTGTGAAAAGGCCCATCTCTTACAATCATCAGCATGATAGGACACGCCTACTATCATATGTGGAAAGGCCCAGCTCTTACAACCATCAGCATGATAGGAAACACCTACTATCATCTGTGGAAAGGCCCTGCACTTACAACTGATCATGTGGGGTCCAATCCCACAGTCACATCAGAATGGATCTGTACTTACATCTAATCATGTGGGAGCTAATCCCATAGACAAATCATAATGGCTCTGCACTTACACATGATCATGTGGGATCCAATCCCACAGTCATATTAGAATGGCTATGCACTTACAACTGACCATGGGAGGAACCAATCCTACCACCATGTCAGAAATGAATTGCACTTACATCTGACCATGGGAGGAACCAATCCTGCCACCATGTCAAAAAAGCACAGCACTTATATCTGACCATGGGAGGAACCAATCCTACCACCATGTCAGAAATGCTCACGGACTCATCACCTCCCCTTGGAGGGAACCTCAATCTGGAGAACACCAAGCTTCTCCCTGAAGTACTCGAACTTCACTCTGGCCATTTCTAGCATAGAATCACATTAGAGCTGATTATGTCCAAGGATAACCTGCGAGCTTCGCTAGGACCGATTGCATCTGAGGACAACCTACAAGACCATTTTACGTCTTGGCCACCTACGAGCTTTGCTAGGATTTATGCTCAGACAACCTATCTCACCAGCTATGCTATAACTCCCTCTTTTGAGAGATCTTGATTTGGATCACATACTCGAGCTTCACTGCTCCTCTCTGCATCATACAAAAATGCAAGTCAGATCAATCAAATCAAATAGTAGTTTTCATAAGAAACATACTACCTCCGAAATAGTCGAGCAAGTGGAAATATATTTTTCCTCGACTGTACTCAGTGCCATGCAGGACTGCTTCTTGCTAAACAAAGAGATCACACCTGATCTCATACTGAAGCATCACCCCAAAGTGCTCTTCCTATCAATGTCACTTCCTTCCCAATTTGAATCCACATAACCATCTAGGTTAATGTTCTGATTCGCCTCATACTTGAGCCCATACTCAACTATACCTTTCAGGTACCTCACTGCATGCTATGCAACCATCAGGATCGACATATAGCAGGAGCATCATTGGTATTTCACCTTCAACCTTGAAGCAAAGGTTGGAATATTCTTTACTCTCAGTAAATCCTAGAGCCATCAATAAGCTATCCATCCTGTTGTACCATGTCAAACCTCAGGATATTTTGCAGTCGCTCCCTCTGAAGTGGAGCACCATTATCCCTCTGTCTTTCATACTCTATGCATTGAAACAGTCTGTACCAGAGTGACAAGTAGCTTCCTCTAATACTAATATTCTATGCATCCATCTAGGATCATTGGATACCAAGATCCTTTATCTTGAACATTTTCAAAAGTTCTTCTCACACCCATATGTGAGCTTGTCATCCTCTATAGGATTTCATCTTAAACCTTGTAGAAAACGTTAAGATCTTCATCACTCTAGGTGATCTTCAAGCTCCTCATGTATGTGTTATTCCATGGGTGCCTTCTAAGCTTGTACAAGGCCTTATTTAATTTGCACACATGAGTCTGCCTGTCCTGTGTCTTCATTTCCAATGGCTGAACATGTCTCTTCGTAGTCTATGCCTTCTTTCTGTGAGAAGCCCCGTGCTACGAATCTTCCCTTGTATCCCACGATGTTGCCATGTACTGCATGTTGGATCATGTAGATCCATATGGAAGACATTACGGACTTCCCTTCAGGTCTCGATACTACATCCTAGACATCATTCTTCTTGAAATGGTATTCTCCTTCCCTTTCTTCGTGGCTACTTCTTCATAGCTAGAAGGCTCTGCATCAATGATGTCACTCAACAGTGTCACATAACTAGAGTGTCTCTAAGGCCTCTTTCTTTCTTTTAAAGTATCATTGTATTATTCTTAATCTTGAATTCTTTCTTGAATCATCGTCACTTGTTCTTCGGAACAAGTCTCATCCTTCTTTTCTTGTAGGAAATTGTACGCGATCTTTCCTACAAGTCAAATGCACCAGTTATATGATTAGAAACATTTCATAATGCATATTCATAATGGTAAATTCTTATGCACAAAGATATAATCATGCAACTATTTTAGCCAATACAACAGTCATCCATATCTCATGGAAACTTTCTAGATGCATTCCATCTCTACCAAGACATCATTGAGATTGTGCACTAATCCAATATGTCAGCAAAAAGGTTTCATTTTAGATAAGTAGCAATGGAGAGTTGTATAGCACCATGAACTACTTACCCATCACATGCATATTAGTACTATACTGTCATTAATGTAGACATTCTATCATGCATAATACATCAACTAAATATAAACAAATGCATAACAAAACAATACCATGAAATGACAATTGAATACTTGTCTTTATTTGTTTCGTGGGTAGACTCCTTCTTTCAGCTTCATCATCTTCTTCATCTATAACAGCATCATTTCTTATCCAAATGCTCAAGATGGATAAGAGGCTCTATAAGAATTGAGTTCTTCATATTCCTCATCGCTTGAGGGATCTTATTTGAATCGTGAGCACTTGATCTTCAGTTTCTCCCATCTTCTCTTCTCTTATTATGGGTAGAGCTTCATCTTGTGTGTGCTCTTCCCAGAGTCTGCTGAAAGTAATCACTTCCTTCTGGCACACAGTCCTCGAATGAATGAATCCCATGATCTTGGGAGGCCATTCAAGGTGGTTATCACAACGTTTGCATTCTCTATTTCTTCATCCACTGCTTCAAGTTGTTCTTTGAATTGAGAAATCCATGTAAAGTATGACTATATGGTCTCTGCATTCTGGATCTTCACAGTCTTCAACTGGTTTCTTAAAGTCATCTTCTGATTTATGTTCTTCCCTTGAAATAGCTTGGTCAAGCAATTAAACATCTCTTTAGGTGTATTTAGGGAAGACACTTGTGGTATAAGGTGATCCTTGATTGAATCAGCAATGATCTTATTGGCCTTGACCAAGTTCTTCTTGTGTAATGCGTTTAGCCTCATCTCTCTCTGGAACTGGAACCTTTCCACTTATGTAGGTGTCCAATTTCATTTTCTTTAAGAACCGGTGAGATCCAATACTTCCATGCTTGGAATTTTTCAGTTTCACCAAGCTTGTCATCAAGCTGGTGTGATTAATCATTTTGAAATGAGAACCTCAAATGTAAAGAGCAAAAGATTAGATATTACCGATTTGAGGTGTCCGACCTGGTTCCAGAGCTAGCTAATCTAGGGTTTGTCAGAGAAAACCTAATTTTCAAAACTTGGAATATTTTAGATCTGATTGGATAGAAATATAGAACTATTCAAGGAGAGATGTCCAATGTACTCCTTTTCTGAAAACAGTGGAGGGAAGCTCCTGGAATAGGAAGCCCTAGTTTACCAAGTTCTTCTACTTAAATTCCTGATATTGTTTCTGCGGTATCTCCAACATTACTGCTCCTCTATGTCTGAAATTTCGTACTAAGGTAACCTCATATGTCCTCTTTCCAACACCATAGTTTTTACCAGAATTGGTTTCACCAATTGGGACTTAGGAGAGTTTTCCCAAGGTGACTTATTTCAGGACTGTTCAACATAGCGGACTTGTACAAACTTCCACGTGTCCTTGTTTCATCATCAGGGTCAAAAACATTTACCATAGAAGGTACATTCCATTCCCTATCTGAAATATATTGCAAAATTTCATTTGGATATTTGTATCCTGATATATAGGAATTCTCCCTAGGTGTCCTGTTTATGAATGAATCCTGGAAGAGGCTGGAACCTTGATTTGGAGGAAACATATCTCCCAGCATATAGCGAATATGAGGCTGAAACTTTTAAACAGGGTATATCAAGATTTTATCTTTGGCCTTTGAAAATTTTGGCCCATGAGACTTCTTCAATCCTGAGATATAGCGAATGTACCAAAAACACCCATTTTAGTACTTTAGGGGTTTTTTAGGCCCGAGGTCAAACTAGGGTTTGAATTTCCCATAGTTTTACCCAACCAAAAATATCGACCTCGGTCTCTAAACTTTGATTTTAATGAGGAGAACAATCCTATGCTGGGCTCACTCAAAAATTCATCTTCTGTGAAAAGCCCTAATTTCCTGTAGCAAAAACTGAAAATGCCCGAAATCAATTTCTGCTTCGACAGAAAGATGCGCCCTTCAATGGAGAGTTATCCTAGCATCCTTTTTCTGATGAATTGTGGAGAGAGAGCCAAAAATTAAGAAGCCCTAGCTTCTGTAGCTGCATAGTGTCTTCTTCTCAGGTTATCTCTGATACCATGTTAGATTTTTATCATTTAAGCAATATGATCTTAGGATCTTATCTGAGAGAATAACGTGCACAACAATAATCACAAGAGACAAGAGACACAAAGAATTTCCATTGGGGAAACCATAAAGGAGAAAACCTTGCAACTTCCTTAGAGATAGAATGAGCACCAATGGCAGCAGTAAAACCCAAAGATATAAAATATGATCTCCAACAGCTGTTCTCTCTCTCACTTGAGAGAGCTTCTCCTCTCTCACTCATGCGCCCAAGTTCAGTGAGTGTGTGTGACAAATAGAGAGTCTCACTCTCTATTTATACCAGTTTCTGACTTTTACAATTACTTACTAGGCCCGACATCTATAGGAGAGTCTAATAACCCTAGTGCCCCTCAACTGTGGGGAATTTTCCCTTCGATCAACAAGGAGGGTTAACCTTAACTCAATTGTGGAGAATATTGCCCCAACTTACAATAGAGGGTTAACCTCATTGAATTTACATGACTTTATTATATTAATGACTCTCCTGATAGGAACATCAAGGTACAATGAAATACAAATGATTCTTTTGATAGGAACATCGGGGTACATTGTAAGATATACAAGTGACTACATTCTGAAGTTACAAATACATCAACATTTATAGCTATAGGAGTGTTTTAACTTCTCGTCCTGCCAGATTCCCTATTTTATTAAATTTTTTTGTTGTTGTTCCAAATAGCCACTAACAAGGAGATGTTGCTAATGGAGTTCTTAATGTATGGCATTGGCTCCATTGTCATTGTTCCGCTTGTGTGGTTTTGAATCCCGATCAGTTTTCTCCTTAGAAGACAATGGTCTTCATTGTTCGTAGGTCATTATTCGTAGGTCTGTGATTTCTGAGATAAAGAGAAAAAAAGAGATAGCTGATTGAACATCCTATAATATTTCAGAGGAGCTGGTTTACTCTTCTTTTAAACTTCATTAATATTAGGTTCCGACATACATAGGAGCTCAGGTACTTGGTTCAATCTGTGCATCGTTCACCCTGAAGTTATTATTTCATCCATTCATGAGCGGCGGGGTTACGATTCCTTCAGGGAGCTATGTTTAGGCTTTTGCTTTGGATTTCATCGTCACTTTCATTCTCATGTTTGTGGTTACAAGAGTTTCCACAGACACGCGCGCTGTAAGCAAACTTTTTATTCAAATACTCCCCAAGCGCATTTATCAATTGATATGTGTCTGAGGATCTGGATATATGCCTAACCTATATAATTATATGAATTTTTTCAGTCCAATATAGAAAAACAGTACCATTGTTATATCAATATAATTTCAGTTATGCCTTGCAGGTGGGTGAACTTGCAGGAATAGCAATAGGCGCAACGGTCATGCTTAATATTCTCATTTCAAGGTAAGTCAACTTTCAGGCGCAGATGAGTTAAAAAACACAATACAATACACAACCGTCCTTAAAATTATCTCAAAACATTTTGCAAATCTACGTTCATATAGTGTAGAGCATAGAAAGTGTATGTAAAGTATCATGGATTACGGTTGAAAATATAAAAATGAGTGCAAACTTATATGTTTGTTGCAGTTTTCAATACGTGTTTACACTTAAAAAAAAATTACGATGGAAACACAGTTTTTAAAACGTATTGACTTTTAATAAAAATAATAATTACGATAAGTTTGCAAACATGTTGAAATTTCTAATTGAGAACTACTCTCGTAGGGTGGATGGTGGATGGAAATATGACAAGTTGACCATAAGCATATCCAAAAGATGATTTTCTCCCCTATTAAATTGAAGAAATAGTAAATAACATGCAATTTTCTCATAGAGTAATGTAAGAGATACCTCATTTTCTAATTTTTTTTGGGTTGGTTTTGTTGAATACTTTTTAAGGATTTGATTGTTAATAATATTTGACTTAAATTTTTATTAATAATTTAGTTAAATATTTCATTGTAAATAATATTTGTCTTATTACTTAGTAAATTCTTGTTAATAATTTCGTTATAAGTAAATTTTTGTTAATAATTTCATCTAATTATAGATAAAGGTTTTGATTTCTTTTATATGTAATATTTTTCTACGAAATAATACATTCATTGCTTAGGTTCTTCACTCCTAGGCCACAATGAAGCATTGATGAGAAAGACTTGGTGAGAGAGAAGGAGCCCCTGAAGGAGGAGCCAACAAAGGAGTTATCACCAAGAAAGAACACCTTAGTAAATATTGTGGATGAAAAGGATCAAAAATTCGATCCACTAATAAATAGTACTCAATGGTACATACATAATGCCTAATTAACCTCTAACTGAACTTCGATTAGAGTTTTCAACAAAAGGCTCACAAACTTGCTCCATTAATCAATAGTACACAATTTTACATATATATTACCATTGATTAATGCATAACTGACCTCTAACAATATGAACTTTAGGGTAATATAATGAACTTAGATTAGAGTTTTCAGAATCCCTCATTAATCTTAAGTTTGTTCTTTCCTAAAATACTGCCACTACTTCACAATCAACAACGTATCAAGTGGATCCAGAAAGTAAAACTCAAGAAGGTCAGCTACTAATGGCTAAAATTCTCTCTGACATAAAATCTAGCAGAAGTAGTAAGACTTCTACTATGTTGCATGGTTTCGAGTTGACCAAAAACTAATGGTTTTAAGTTGACCATAAAACTATCAAAGAGCTCAAAGGGTATCAAAGAGGTGGTTTCAGGATGACCACTAACTAAAATAAAAACAATGAGATGGTTTTAGGATGACCATTAACCAAGAGAAAAACAATGAAATGGTTTTAGGATAACCACTAACCATATCAAATAGAATCTCGAATGACTTCTGTTCATCACAGAAATTGTACCAAGAACCATCAAAATATGGTTTAAAGATTACCAAAAAAATTCAATAAAACAAGTATAAAAATTCAAATTCAAAATTCAGAAATAAGGTTGTATACTTGTTGCACATTTGTTTTGTTCACAGGCTCCATATGTTCACAAGCTAACAATAACTCTTTAAAACTTGGAACCTGATATCAAAGTGTAGATATTTACTCTCTTTTTCAAGTACAAGGTTAGAAAATGCAAATTCTCTTGTTCAAATGTTCTTGTTTTTGGCTTTTTGTCATCCCCCCTGCCAATAAAAATATATTGTAGCTATTATCTGCATTAAATTCATGTATGAACATAAACAAGTTCATAATGATTACTTGGTCCTTCATGGGTGTTAGGTTCAACAAAAAATGCACCCCATTATAATCATTTTTCAATTCAACAGAATAATGATGGTCACAAACAGAACAGTAAGCACCAAAAAAACTTGCAAAAATACAGAATGCAAGGATAAAAATATGAATAGGCACAAGTTCAAAAAAGAGGTGTTGAATTGTATTTTAAATTATGAATGCTTTGTATTCATGAATGTTGGAAGTGTTAGAATATTGGACAATTCTTAGAGGGAGGCGGGGGTGAATCTGTATTGATGACTTCTAACAATTTAAACCACTTTTAAATTATTTATTAACACACATGATCAACAAGAACACACATAAAATGAATTTATCGTGGAAGCCCAATTGGGTAAAATACCAATACTTTCTATTACTACAAAATTGTGTTTACAAATAGTTTCTTCCTGCTACTACAGACAAGGATGGTTTCACGCCATATTTACCAACAACTACTGGAAGGA
This sequence comes from Pseudotsuga menziesii, assembly GCA_001517045.1. Taxonomy (NCBI): domain Eukaryota; kingdom Viridiplantae; phylum Streptophyta; class Pinopsida; order Pinales; family Pinaceae; genus Pseudotsuga; species Pseudotsuga menziesii. The sequence continues at coordinate 12,983 of LPNX010493990.1, read as the reverse complement.
GGCTACGGACCTCTGGTTTATCAACTGCTATTGAAAGGATGCTATGACACCCTATTTACCAGCTACTACTTGAAGGAGGCTACAACCACCTGGTTTATCAGCTACTACTGAAAGGATGCTTCTACACCCTATTTACCAACTGCCACTAGAAGGAGGCTACATTAACCCCCTGTAGGCATGTGTCTTCCCTAGTGCCACTCTACCACCCTAGTATGTTTTTATTTAACTTACATATCTTGTTTTTCTTCACTCTCTGTCACAAATAATTCTACATATTTTTTGTCTCGGCCACTTCTTAGCCGCTGCTGCGATTTGGACTGCATAAACAATTTCTCTCACTCATCATTCTGTCTATAAATATCCTCTAACACGTATTCGGTGAATCCATCTCTTAACCATTGTACATTTTCATTCTTAGATCGTTCCTCTTCACGAAAACTCAATTCTTCATTTTAACAATTCTTTAACTCTATTTAGGTTTATCAGTCATACCTTTCCGCAACAAAACCTTACCAAAATTGTCTCTCCACAATGATAATTCTTCAACAGAAATTATTTCGAATTTGTCTTTTTTCAAAATGATATTTCTGCAATAGATCCTTTCCGCAACCATCCTGAGTTGTTGATCCATTGCAGACTATTTTTTATCTGTTGATCTAATACACATATTTCCCTCCATACTCATCTTTCTAAAATTTCCTTATCTTTCCACAATTGTCTTTCTGCAACAAACTTTCCGCATAGTTGATTTCTTGCGGACTCTTCTGTGACTGTTGATATGCGATGAGATGCAAATTGCAAATTTGCATTTTGAAATTTCTCAAAATATTCTTCCATAATTTCCTTTCCGCAAGATACTTTCTGCACCATTGATTTCTTGCAGACTCTTCTCTGTCCGTTGATCTTTAAATTAGATGTGGATTGTGGATTGTTGGTTTTCCAAATTTCTTAAAAGTCCTTCCACAATTTTCTTTCCACAAGATTTATTTCGTGTCATCGATCTTATGAGGACTCTTTCTTAATCATTGATATTTAGATCAAATTCAGATTGCGGGTTTTTCAAATTTCTTGAAAATACTTCCGCAATATTTCTTTTGTACTGCCAATATCTTGTAGATTCTTTCCTGACCATCGATCTTGTAAATTCTCCAATTGAAAGAAGTATTGCAGACCATGCAAGACACTATGAGGTTGCTGGGCCTGATGACGATCAAGTGGAAGACGAGGTGCTGTCACTAGTACAAAATAAGAAATTAATGACTAAAAAAATGACTAAAATTATGCTATAAACGACTATTTTTGAGTCGACGACTAATAGTAGCTAATTTCCACTATCTTATAGCTAGTCGTATTTCATTTAGTCATTAATAGCTTGACTTATTAGTCATTGATTTAGTCATTGATATTCAATGATTTAGTCACGGATTTAATCATCTATTTAGTCATTGATTGCAACAATTAATGACCAAATATATGACTAAATAAACTACTATATGATAACATATTAATGAATAATCTAAATACGACTAAGATACGGGAAATTAGCTACCAATAGTCATATATATGCGAATTTAGTCATTTTTGTAGTTACAAATTTATGATAGGGCACAGAGGAATCGAACCACCAACCTCCTGCCTATAATTAGGCAGGTGCTCTACCATTGAGCTAGCACGCTTTAAGAAGTTGTTATTACTTGATAATGATGATATTCAAACAAATTTTGCATCATTCAAGCATACAAAATAATGATTATCAAGTTACTATAGATCCATAATGGCTTACACTGTATTCATTTGAAAGACTTGAAGGACTATTACAAGGTAAGTCATTATGTATCTATAGTAACTTGATAATCATTATTTCGTATGCTTGAATGATGCAAAATGCAAAAATCCTAGAAATTTATAGGAATGATAAGAATGCATCCAATGGTAAACTATCTACCGAGTCATCTAGAGTCATGCCAAGATATCTAAATTTGACTGAAAAATTCATAAGTAACTTGAATATAGTGGTGGATGATATCATGGAAAGAATAAATTCAGTTTATATAGAAGCAAATGATGAGAAAATAGAGCAACTCATCACCCAAAATGTATATACAGTACTAAAAATAAATATACTAGTTTCATTTCACATCAAGAAGAAAGGGCATTAACTTCAAGTACTCCTATCTACTATATAAATGACAATGAAATGAGATGTAATATTAGCAACAATACCTTCTAGTTTTCTTGCTAACAATGAGTATAATTACTTATGTGATCATTTTATTCAGAGGTGACTTAAACAACCACTAACCTACAATGAAGGAAATAAATCATGTTCAGATTGATATATAAATAAAATAAAATGAAAGTTAAAGATAGACTATGCCAATCCCACTATCATTTATACCTCGAAAGAAAACTAGAAAATCTCCCACAACTGTTCAACTTTGCCAAAATGCCCACCTGGAATGCCACTATTTAAACAAAACAAAACAAAATTGAAAACATGAAAGTAGTAATTTACTCTACCTATCTATTGGTTGTAGATTCTCATAGATGTGCAACAGAATTAGTCAAGCACATGCAATAAAATTATAAATGGGCAAAATGAAGAAAACAAGGTGGTTTAGACCTTCCTTAATTTCTATACTCTGATATATATTACAATTACACTTTGTTAGGAGACAAGTCACTTACAAAACAATGGGCATACCTGAGAGAGAGAGATATGTAGTTGTAGGGCAGAGTGAGACAAATACAGAACTCAAGGTATTAATCAAAATAGTCTAGAAATGAGGATGAACTTTCAATCCCATTGTTGGAATAAATGACAGTCTTTTAGTACAGTCATACATCAAGCAAATAGAAGCTCATTTCCAATGTGCAGAGGCAGGAAGATCCTTCCTGATTAACAATGTATCAGGAATGGAAATAAAAACAAAAAATGGAATAAAACAAGTCTCATGCTAAGACTTCTAAGACTTCTAATCCATAGTAAAAATTGTATTTTAATTCTAACATATCTGGCCCATAGTTTTTTTCATATAATGAAAAATATTAGAAAGAAAACAAATACATAAGATGAAAAATAACTTTTCCTGAGAAAATGTATATGCCAACCCATGACTGTTTATAGATCTCATTTCAACTTTTAGACATTTGTTAAGAGGCATGCCACGAATCCTTTTGTATATGTTATTTTTAATGTATATAGGATAAAAATTTCATCGAGGGTCCAAGTGGTAAGTTGTGGTCATAACCAATGACCAAGTTGTATTACTTGAGCTGGATTTTGCCTATTAGGTGTACATAGTTTTCCTTTGATGTTAATATCTAAAACTTTACCTGGTTACCAGAGTACTGTAATAGTATAAACGAAACACTTGAATAGTACATATCATCATAATCCTAGACAGCCAAATTCTACTGGTAGTAGGCACAATTTCATCTACCATCCCTGCAAAATGAAATGAAGAATGGAACTTAATGAGTGGCTAATATTAATAGTTAGGCATTATGAACAATTTTTCCTTGGCATCTAACCTCTCTCTACCTCCTCCTAGCCACTTTGTGAAGTAGGGAAACTAACACAAATACCATGCCAACTAGAACTGCAGAACATTGATAGTTGTTTTGATTTCATCTAATTTATCGCCATCCAAGTCTACTTTGACCTTCAGTCATCCTTAATGTGTTGCATCTCTAATTGCATGTGTAAGCCATTCCTTCCATCTCCATGCTTCTCTTAATCTCTTTACCTTCACAGCTCTAATATCCATTCGAAGGGCTTCTACTTAGCCATCACTTAAGGTTATTATCATCCTTGACATTTTATTGCCAACTCTTAAACCCTTGTGATGTTACGATACATCAAAATGTATAGAAATTGTGGGAAGATTCTGTATTTATTTTAACTATTTACAAGGGACTGAAAAAGTTGAGGTAAATACTAAATTTTCTTATGGATTCATCATTGCATCACCTATAATTGAGACTTTCCACTCTCCCTTTGTTAGCCTATTGTTTTGTCCACTATATGTTGGTTGATTATTCTTCTGCTACTACTGTTGTCAATCTAGGAGTGTACCGGAAGTGATTTTGTGTATTTATTTATTCTCTCAGAGTCTCAGATTCTCATAACATGAATCACAAAGAAAACATTTAATGCCCTTGATACCATTGAGTCGAATATGAACAGAATCAGTGTTGTAATCTGTTGTGTTAAGTTTCAAGAAATTACATTCTGTGGATGCTAAATAGCATTTCATAGCTCCTGCTTAAAGGATCCAGATCTCTCTAAAACTCGTAGATAAAGTCTTCCAATTATAGCCTATACAGACCAGCCATAAACATTTCCAAAAATAAACGCAAAGATCAACGCCCTAGGGAAGAACACTAAACCAACGATCATCTAAGGTTTGGCATCGATTGAGCAAGTTGTCAGAAATGTGCATATCCATCACGAACCATATTTAGGGCTACAATCCATATCAACCCATCCAGGGGATTAACATACACCGTGTATCCTAAGTCTCATGAAGCACCCCAAACATGGTGTAAATAGTTTTGGTTCTCAACCATGCAGTATCTGGCCTCTTCTGAAAATTTTGTCCTTTCCATTTCAGAAACAATATCCATATCCATTTTCGAATCCATATTAGTACATATGATCTTTCAGCATATAAAAGACTGCTCTCAAAGTTTTATCAAGAATCGGAGAAGCAAGCTAACTGTCATGATTTAATATTGATAAAATTTACAGTTTACTAGAGTATCATTTACTGTAAATGACCATTTCATGGACAATATTATTTATCCAATCTATATAAAAACAAAAGTCACATGTGTCTCCATTTTTAATGAATCCAATTGTACCATGACCACAGCTGCTGCTTCTTGATCAAATCCAGCAACCAACTACTGCATATCAATACATAAAATAAGCGCGATTCAATTCTATAGATTTCAATCAATCTAAAAGATTTTCACAAATAATGCCAAAAACTAATGTGCTTAAATCACACGGTTTTCAACCAACATTAAAGGTTGATTCACAAATAATGCCAATTACATTCAAAAGATATTACACCTTATAAAGTGTATGACAAGTGAGGTAATTAATAAACATGAGCAGACAGGAGATATGTGAAATAGTTGTAGCTTGAACGGGCTGTATGTTACACGAAATGAAAATACTTAATCAATCGACTTGGCAAGTTATGCAGTTCCTTTTTCTAAATTTCACTCCATTGTCTAAAAGGGTGAGTTAAGGGAATTTTAGGGATTCAAAACCCTGCACTGCTTTAAAGTGAGAAGTGCCTTTAAAAGGTAACTATAATCACGATTCACTCTAGCAGTCAACATGGAAACCTAAAAAAAAAAGATGACATGTAGAAGATAAAGAAAAACTAGATAGGGGAAAGATGCACACACTTCAATAGTAAAAACTAAAAGTGACCAAATTTGGTTTATGCGATTCATTACTACATAATGTAAAAATCCATCAAGGGAGTAGGTTTAAAACTGAAAACAAAACTGAATACTAGTAGAGAGTACTCCTGCTCCTAATACCTTATTTGGGACAACATCAAGAAATATGCAGAAAGATGTGGATCCAAGCAGTTGTGTTTCCTTGTCCAATAACTTTATTCGAGCATAAGGCCCCACTCTATACAAAATTTGAAATAAGCTACCTGAATGTAAGATTCATAGATTGATAGCTACACTTGCTGCATAAAATTGGAAGCTTATATTTAAAAATACACTCTTTCTTATACAAACCTTGTCTAGAGAAGCACAAGGCCCAATAATACCCTGTATCTTCACATCCTTTGAGTAGTTCACCTCAAAAATACCACTGCAAAAAAGGAGTACAACAGAACCAATGAAAAGCATTAGATTATCTATATTCACTAAGATTACTAACATTACCAAATTTGTATGAAAATATGGGACAATACCTCTGGGATTTTAAATCGAAGACATGGAAATACTGGAGGATGCTCACACGATATTAGAAGGCTCTTCTCTCTTTTGACATATTGACTATCAATAAACCTCAGATGATAATTCTGATAGGATTTATTTTAAATCAATATTCAAAGGAAGGGGCCAATTTGGAGAGACATTCATTGGAGCTTTGATAAATTAATTCACCACTACGGTTCTAAGAAGTTGAATTTGTTGTTGAATAAAAACACCATCCTTGCAAATACATTGAATAGTTGATGGAATGTTTTAGATCTAGAGAATATATGGATTTAGTGGTTGCAGAGTGTGTGTTATTTCTACATCTCATACAAGATTCAGGAACTTTCTTGAATTCTCATCGATCATGGATTGCCCACAAAAACCTACCTAGCCAAGAGTTTCACAAGATTAGTTCCCTGGCTGTGGAAAGACAAACTATTAAACATGTTTTCTGGGATTACAAGATAGAAAAAAATTGTTTGGAGATGGTTCAACAGTACTCTCCATCAATCTCCCAGGGTAACATTCGTGTTATCTATTTTCATGGGCCTTTGGCACTGGATTTGGGTTTCCACTTTATAGTCAATTTGGAGAATCATGTGTAAGTGCATTTTTTTAAATTGTGATAGCCTTGTTTCCTCTTTCCTGAGTATGTAGCAAGAAGAGATATGCTCTCAGTTACTAGCCAAAGGTTTTCTTATAATTAAGGATGCAAGGAATGCTAGTGCAGTTGCATATTCGAATCTCTTCTCAACCCCTGTATCATGAAAACATATGCCCTCTTCATAGCCTTTTTGTACATATTTCATAGTTTTTTCTCTGTGCATAATTTTTCTATCGCTATAACTAATACTTTCTCAAATAATAAATAAATTTTATAAGAAATGCTTCATCAAATAATAAATAAAAATTTTAGACATGTGTTTCATCGACTTATAAGCTCATAATAATAAAAAATTAAGAAGAAACACCATTGTTTCATCTAGACATTCATAGAAGACTTAAGGTTGATTAGTAAATGGAAAGGATTTTTGTGAAATAACACTTAAGGAATCCTTTTGTTGCATAAAAAATTAAATAACTACAAATCAGCACCTATGTACTTCCAGGACCATAAGCCCATCATCTAAATAGTGTTGTTAACCTAAGGTGCATTTGTCCACTACTGTGTTGATAGTTGCAAGAAGACACATGTCAAATTAACAATGAACCAAATCTTTTGCCATGTTTGATTGTAAACTTCTAATGAATATAGCCTAATAAGAACTAGAAAAATTTCATTGAAAACTTGCACAAAGGATGAAACTCTTTACTAAGTTTAAAATTGAAAACAAAACCGATTACTAGTAGATAGTCCTCGTGCTCCTGATACCTTCTTTGGGACAACATCAAGAAATATGCATAAAGATGTGGATCCAAGTAGTTGTGTTTCCTTGTCTAATAACTGTATCCAAGCATAAGGCCCCACTCTGTAGAAAATTTGAAATAAGCTACCCGAATGTCAGATTCATAGATTGATAGCTACACTTGCTACATAAAATTGGAAGCTTATATTTAAAAATCCACTCTTTCTTATACAAACCTTGTCTAGAGAAGCACAGGGCCCAATAATACCCTGTATCTTCACATCCTTCGAGTAGTTCACCGCAAAAATACCACTGCAAAAAAAGAGTACAACAAAACCAATGTAAAGCATTAGATTATCTATATTCACTAAGATTACTAACATTACCAAATTTGTATGAAAAGATGGGACAATACCTCTTGGATTTTAAATCCAAGACATGGAAAGACTGGAGGATGCTAGCACGATATTAGAAGGCTCTTCTCTCTTTTGACATATTGACTATCAGGAAACCTCAGATGATAATTCTGAGAGGATTTATTTTAGATCAATATTCAAAGGAAAGGGCCAATTTGGAGAGACTGTCATTGGAGCTTTGATAAACCAATTCACCACTACGGTTCTAAGAAGTTAAATTTGTTGTTGAATAAAAATACCATCCTTGCAAATACATTCAATGGTTGATGGAATGTTTTAGATCCAGAGAATATATGGATTCAGTCGATGCAGAGTGTGTGGTCTTTCCTTGTCTCATACAAGCTTTAGGAACTTGCTTGACTTTTTATCGACCATGGATTGGCCACAAAAAACTGCCTAGCCAAGAGTTTCACAATATTAGTTCCCTGGATGTGGAAAGACAAACTGTTAAACATGTTTTCTAGGATTGCAAAATAGAAAAATATTGTTGGCAGATGGTTCAACAGTACTCTCCATCAATCTCCCAAGGTAACATTCGTGTTATCTGTTTTCATGGGCCTTTGGTACTGGCTTCGAGTTTCCACTTTATAGTCAATTGGTGAATCATGTGTAAGTGCATTTTTTAAAATTGTGATAGCCATGTTTCCTCTTTCCTGAGTATGTGGCGAGAAGAGATATGCTCTCAGTTACTAGCCAAAGGTTTTCTTCTAATTAAGGATGCAAGGAATGCTAGTGTAGTTGCATATTCGAATCTCTTCTCAACCCTTGTATCATGAAAACATATGCCCTCTTCATAGCCTTTTTGTAAATATTTCATAGTTTTTTCTCTGTGCATAATTTTTCTGTCGCTATAAGAAATACTTTCTCAAATAATAAATAAATTTTATAAGAAATGCTTCATCAAATAATAAATAAATTTTTTAGACATGTGTTTCATCGACCTTTAAGCTCATAATAAAACAAATTAAGAAGAAACACCACTATTTCATTTAGATATTCATAGAAGACTTAAGGTTGATTAGTAAAAGGAAGAGATTTTTGTGAAATAACACTTAAGGAATCCTTTTGTTGCATAAAAAATTAAATAACTGCAAATCGGCACCTCTGTACTTCCAGGACCGTAAACCCATCTTCTGAATAATGTTGTTAACCTAAGGTGCATTTTTCCACTACTGTGTTGATAGCTGCAAGAAGACACAGGTCAAATTAACAATGAACCAAATATTCTGCCATGTTTGATAGTAAAATTCTAATGAATATAGCCTGATAAGAAATAGAAAAAAATCACTGAAAACTTGCACAAAGGATGAAACTCCTTAGTAAGTTTAAAACTGAAAACATAACCGATTACTAGTAGATAGTCCTCCTGCTCCTAATACCTTCTTTGGGACAACATCAAGAAATATGCATAAAGGTGTGGATCCAAGCAATTGTGTTTCCTTGTCTAATAACTGTATCCGAGCATAAGCCCCCACTGTGTAGAAAATTTGAAATAAGCTAACCGAATGTCATATTCATAGATTGATAGCTACAGTTGCTGCACAAAATTGGAAGCTTATATTTAAAAATCCACTCTTTCTTATACAAACCTTGTCTAGAGAAGCACAGGGCCCAATAATACCCTGTATCTTTACATCCTTCAAGTAGTTCACCGCAAAAATACCACTGCAAAAAAACAGTACAACAGAACCAACGTAAAGCATTATATTATCTATATTCACTAAGATTACTAACATTACCAAATTTGTATGAAAAGATGGGAAAACAAAACAAAATTTATCGTACGTAACATAAACCATCCAGAAACAAAGATCATATGAAAAACATAACACCTTATGTAGGTTTTATGTTTAAACCTACTTTCAAGATTGATGACATGCCTAACAAACTTAAAGGAAAATTCAGTAAACTTCCAAAATACAAGCTACCAAGGGCCAAATACATAGATAGGATATTTCGGGATTGAAAATCTAAATTAAGATATAAAAACCAGAAATTTGTAATCAGATGTTGGATTAATCATATCATAATCTTTCCAAATGGAAGATAAATCCAAGACTTCTTGGGCAACTGAAAAGAAAGTTAGGGTTAGTAGTTTCAGAGTTTTATTTGTTTTATTTATAAGGTGGTTTTATCTGAATTATAAATAGATGAGATATGCGTGTTCATGCCATGTCTCTATTCTACTGTAGAAATTACAAGACTGGTGTATTTAGCGAAATTGTAGCATATCTAAATACTAAGTCACAGGCTTCGCTGATTTTGAATATTGAGGATACATTAAAAAAAACATCAAATTCGTTGAGGTTTGGTGAATAAATTTTCCGGTTTAAGAATGAATTATGGTTTCAAAAGGCAAACCCCTTTTTAAATTGCGTATTTTTACTGTTACTAAAAAAACCTAAAATTACTACTAGACTTCCAGACCTGCATTTGGGTTTGAATTTCCATGTATTCCTCTCCCTCTACAGGTAGAAGTCGATCGATGGTGACTGAGAAACTGTGCCAACGACTCAAATGATTTTTGTGAGCATCACAGCGGCAATCATGGCTGCTCCAAACCAGAGTTTTCATTACACAATGAGTACCGGAAAGCCAAACTTAAAAGTCAGGGAAGTCAAATAGAGGAGTCAAAGAAAAACCTTTATCTGTCATCGTAATTTTTGTTTGATCTGTAATTTAAATACATGGTAAGCATAAGGTATACAAATACAAGGTTATAGGGTAAATATAATATATACTTGCAATTGTCCCAAAAACGTCCAAGGAAAAATTGATTAGATATATAATTTGAATTGAATACTTTAAAAAAATTAGGTTATAGGTATAAAATATATTAATTGTTATGTTTATAATTGTGAATCATTATTGTCATTCTCATCATCATTACTTTTATCATTATTGCCATTATTATTATCACTATCATCATCATTCATTTCATTGCCATCATCATCATCGTGAACACCGTCATTGTCATTATTAATGTCATCACCATCACCATTATTGTTGTTGTTGTTGTTGTTTCCATCGTAATCATTTCCATTGTTGTCATCAATAGTGGCAACGTTATCACCTTCAACATAATCATTGTGAATATCATCTACATTACACCCATCATCATCTTCAACATCTGGATGCAAAACTGGATGCAAAATTGGACATAAAACTATATGTAAAAATGGAAAAAAACTTGGACACAAAAAAAGATGCAAAAGTGGAAGCATAAGTGGGTGAAAGATTAGGTGCAAAAGTGGATGCAAAATGCGGCACAACAAAAGTGGACACAAAAGAGGATGAAAAATTGGATACAAAAAAGGAAGCAACTATGGATGCAAAAAGGGGCGTGAAAATCGATGCAACTGTGGGTGCAGAAGCGGACGTAAAATTGGATGTGAAAGTTGATGCAACAAAAGTAAATCCAATACTAGACCTAAAACTAGATGCGACACTCGATGAAAAACCTGACGCAAAATTCGATGCAAAAATGGATGCACATAGGGATTGAATAGTAGAACCAAACTTGGATGCAAAAAAGGATGCAAATGACGATGCAAAAGTGGGTGCAAATTAGGGAACAAAAAAAGTGGATGCAAAAGTGGATGCAAAAAAGAAAGCAAAATGAGATGCAAAAAGGAAACAAAAGTGGGTGAAAAAGTGGACGCAATAGTTGATGCAAAACTAGATGATAAAAAACAAAAATAGACGTAAAATGGGATGTAAATTGTGATGCAAAACCTAGTGCAACAGGGGATGCAAAAAGGGATGCAAAAGAAGAACCATAAGTAGATGCAAAAGAGGATGTAAAAAATGATGCAAATGTTGATGCAGACATGGGCGCAAAATTGGAGGCAAGCATGGATGCAAAAAGGGGTGCAACAAGAGTAACTGGAAAAACTAGGCACAAAATTAGGTGCAAAACCCGACACGAAACCTGGCACTAAATATGGTGCAAAACGTGGCGATAAATCTGGCTCCAAATCCGGTGTTAATTGCGTAGGATTTAGCGCCAAGTTTAGTAAAAAGGCACAAAAATTTCCTAGAATAGTGTCAATTCGAGAAATTGCGCCTACTTGGACAAGAAAATGAGGGAAAGTACATTGAAAAGGGGTCTAGATGCAAAGGAAGGAAGAAAAAAAAGGCATTAATCACAGGTTTTTGTTGTAGTGCATAAGACGACACTATGTCTCAAGTCCCCTACCTTGTGCCTCCGATGGTTAGGCCCCAACGTAAATGAAACTGAGGCCAGAGAGTTGGTATTAAGGATGTTGTTGTAGGTAAGAGTGGTCTAGGATGTTGATCAACACTATAGAAATGGTATTGATATGTTATCAAACATATCCATAGCCTCCCCGAAGTAAGCATTATACTGTATTACTAGGCCTAATTTGGGTGGTCTAGATCCCACTTTATTAATCTTATAAGGTATACAAAATGGTCAGGGATATTGAACATAGCAATATGGTTAGCATGTTCTTGTACTTATCCTGCACAAATTAACTTATGGGTTATATTAATTAGGATTAATTCATCAAATACCCTTTGTGACACAAACTCATCTACAATGTTACAATTTACTAAATTTTAACACCGCAAATGGATCTAGAGAGAATCTATTTGTAGTGACAAAATTTAGTAAATTGTAACACTTCATCGCCAAAATTGCAATTTTCCATTGTTGGAGTGACAATCAAAAATGACTATCATAAATGGCTAATTCATATTCTTTTAGCTAGTCATTTTTTATGACGTGACTAAATTGGTTGTTTATGTTAGTCATTTTTAACTCAGTCACTTATTATCTAGTCATATTTGTTAACTAGTGACTAAATTAGTCGTTTATAGTTGGGTCATTCGAAATTTCTCATATTTAGCAGTAAATCACTTGGAAAACATGTGGTGTCTAGAATTTTTAGTCATGTAGTAGCTAATTCCTCATTTTGTACTAGTGTGTTATGCCCTGGTCAGCGTATCATGTTGTCTTGCAACTTGTGGGTTGAAGCTGGTTTGGTTAATGGTGCACACTAGTACATATGGGCGGATTTTTCCACGTTAGTTTTCCACGTTTGTTTCCTTTCGTGGAAAAATCAAGGTAAATTATGCATTTTTACAATTTTTTTTAAGGAAGCCCCGACTTCCGTCGCTATATCCACGCGAGCCTTGACTTCCGTCGCTATATCCACGCCATCCCTGACTTCCGTCGCTATATCCACGCGAAGGTAATTTGGATAAGCCCGCCTTTATTTGGATAAGCTCAGCCCGC
>LPNX010493941.1:124972-371090 GCA_001517045.1 Pseudotsuga menziesii | reverse complement strand
TGAACTTGAGATTTAATCTCTCACGAGATTCATGAAAAATGAGGTATATGCAACCGCTTTATCTTGCCTTCTTAATAGAGGAATCTAAAAAAGGCTTGGTGAACTTGAGATGCAATCTGTCACGAGATTCATGAAAAATGAGGTATATGAAAATGAGGTATATAAACTCGGGTGGGCTATGATATATGTAAACCAAATGAAAATGGGCTCAAGATAATTTAGGAAAATGTCACCAAATACCATTCATTCAACTTAACTCTGAATTCAATACCATTGTGGTATAATATTTTGGGTCACAGATGTAGAATCACAGAAACTGTTGTTTTATTCATACGCTTAAGCGTCAATTCCCATTGTTTAGTAGTGGGGTTCACTTCTCTTATTTGGGACATTCCTGCTGTCACATTCTGCATATTACGTTTCTTTTGAAAGCATGCATATTTAATAGTATAGTGGCAGGATTGATTCTACCAACCTTTCATATATGATTGATGTTTTCTAATCGATGAATTGCAAAATCTAAACAATGTTTCTTTGTATGTAGGATCTTCAAAGAAGATAAACATAGACTGGAACATAGACTTTGGGAGTTGCACAAGGTCTGGCATATCTCCATCACGACTGTAACCCACGTATTATTCACACAGATGTAAAAACTTTCAACATTCTCTTAGATGGCAATTTTGAAGCACATTTATCAGACTTTGGCATTGCCAAGTGTATCCCCTCTGCAAAAACTCACACCTCTACCTATGTTATGGGTACCATTGGTTACATTGACCCTGAATATGCAAGGACAGTGAGGCTTAACGAGAAGTCCGATGTGTACAGCTATGGCATTGTTCTTTTAGAGCTACTAACTGGGAGAAAAGCTGTGGATAACGACTCTATTTTGCTTCAGCTGGTAAGATGATAAGATTTACATTCTCTCAATTTGCTTCACTTGGCTTTGTTCTCTTTGTCTTGGGACACTGCATAGACCAAGAAAATACAGAAATAACCTTCAGTTTTACTTACATGGCCATTTGAATGTAGATTCTATCAAAAGCAGACAACAATACAGTAATGGAAGTAGCAGCAACCAAGAAGTAGCAGCAACCTACACAGATCTTGGGGTTGTAAGAAATATCTTTCAGCTTGCACTCCCACCATGGATGAGGTTGCCAGAGTTTTGCAGTCATTAGTACCATACACATGTTGAAATTGCAAGCGTGCAAATGCTAAATAGGCCTTTTTCTAAACTAACTCCTCATCATACAGGCCTTTTTCTAAACTATCAAACAGTTTCAAAATAAATTGGCTTGTTAGGTTATATTGGTTAGGCAATGATAGATACTGGACTACCTGTTCTCACTTACCCGCTAACAATTACCTTCACGGCGTATTATTGCACCTTCCTTGGGGCAATTGCTAGTTTTACAGATGTAGCCTTTGCTACTTTCTTTCAACCATTATATGGATCTAATTCAATTTACACACTTAAAAGGTGGAGAATATGTAGCTTTGCTTCTCATTTATTTTGTTATTTAAGAAATTTCCAAAGAACTTCTCACCAGTCTGAACCACCATCAAAATTTATTTTCCGGTACAAACTTAATTGCTACTTTGACTACCATCGCCATTAACATATACAGAGAAAGATAATTGCTACTTTGACTACCATCGCCATTAACATATACAGAGAAAGATTTAAAGGGCATTCTCCCTTCGTTTCACATACTAAGGTGTAGGTATTTGTGGGTATTTATCTTCATTCCTTGCCATGAAAAAATGCATTCAAATTATCAAACCAAACTTCGATAAAGTACCCGTTTAAAAATCATTTATGGGCATTAAACATGAACAAGTTGGTTTGCTCTTTCACAAAGATTCTTACCTTAAACAAAATATAACTATTTCTCCAATTCGGCCTGAAATTTCACTTACTTTTAAACACAAACGCGCAATGATAATGTTGCGATCTTTTAAGCATTTATGAGAGCATCACGTCGTAGTCTGTAATTTTCTTCCATGGTAGAGCAGCGTCAAGCCCGGTTTCTTTCAACTGCCACTTTCTCACTGACTTGCCATGTAGAGGAGGGTTTGAAGAGGTGGCATGTGAAAGAAAAATATGACTTGCCATGTAGAGGAGGGTTTGAAGAGGTGGTATGTGAAAGAAAAATGCCATATGTACAATCTTCGGAATGTATATTACTAGCAACAACCATATTAAGATTAATATGTTTGGAATAAGCCGAGAGGAATATGTCACCAGTGAAGTTAATTTTACACTGATATCATGATTGGAGTTAACCTAATAGCTAATCTAATACTTATCCAATATAATTGCGATTAAAATTAAAGTTAAGCTAATAGTTGTAGAATCATTGGATTTAAACTAATAATTGTATCTAATAGTTAATTTAAAAGTTAATATATCAACCATTGCAATTCATTTAAAATTTATGATTGGAGTTGAAGTTAAGTTAAAGTTCTATCATCATTGGACTTAACATAATAGCTATAAAAAATTTTCCTAAAGAATGTGTCAATTACTTGTATCTAATAGTTAATCTAACATAAAAACCACTTAAGTTGTGGTTGTTAAGCTTATAGTTGAAGTTAAGCTCATAGTTGTATCATCATGTTGGAGTTAAGCTAATAGTTGTATTTAATAGTTAATTTAAAAGTTAATATAAATCTATTGTAGTTAATAAAAGAGCTTCAAGTTATAGTGGCCTCTAGCTTCCAAATGGAGTTGGACTAAGCCTTATGCACATTAATTGGACTCCCAATTGGTAGGTGGAGCTCAAGTGTCACATCAGTTGCACATTACCATGCCATTAAGTGCACTTATCACATTAGTTAAGAGGAATTTATTAGGAGTTTATAGGATTTTTATTAGGAATTATACCATCACACGAAGTGCACTTTACTTTAATTCCCAACTGTAAAATGCAGTTTGACTAATTAACTCGACTTCAAGCTGCTAGATGGACTTCAACTGTCACAAGGACTACACACTAGCAACAACCATGCCATTAAGTTCAGTTATCCCATGAGCTATTTTTTATTTTTTATAATTGTTTATAAGGAGCTCCAACGATTAATAGTTAATTTAAAAGTTAATATAAATCTATTGTGGTTGATAAAAGAGCTTTGAGTTATCCTGACTAAGCCTTATGCACATTAACTAAACTCCCAGTTGGTAGGTGGAGTTCGAGTATCACATGAGTTGCACAATACCATGCTACTAAGTGTAGTTATCACATGAGTTCAAAGGAATTTATTAGGAGTTCGACTCACATGACTACACATTAGCTAGACTCCTAGATGCCAAATGCAGTTGGACTAAGCATTAAGTAATTAGAGTTGAAGTTAAGCTAATAGTTGTAAAATCATTGGAGTTAAGCTAATAGTTAAGCTAATATAAATCTATTGTGGTTAATAAAAGAGCTATGAGTTATGGTGACTTCTAGCTTCCAAATGGAGTTCGATTAAGACTTATGCACAATAAGTGGAATCCCAATTGGTATGCGGAGTTCAAGTGTCACATGAGTTGCACAATACCATGCCACTAAGTGCAGTTATCACATGATTTCAAAGGAATTTATTAAGAATTCGAACTATTTTATTTGGAGTTCGACTCTTACATGACTGCACATTAGCTAGACTCCTAGATGCCAAATGCACCTGGAGTGGAATTTATTAAGAGTTCAAACTATTTTATTTGAAGTTCGACTCTTACATGACTGCACATTAGCTAGACTCTTAGATGCCAAATGCACCTAGACTAAGCCGTAAGTAATTAGAGTTGTAGAATCATTGGAGTTAACATAATAGTTGCATATTAAAGTTAAGCTAATAGTTATCCAATATAACTTTGATTAGAGTTAAAGTTAAGCTAATAGTTCTAGACACATTTGTGTTAAGCTAATAGTTGTATCAAATAATTGATAGAGTTAAGCTAGTAGTTGTATCTAATAATAGAATAGTTGAAGATTAATTTTAATTTTTAGAACTATCACTAACTCTAGTTATCACATGTTAATTAAATTATTTTTTATTTTTTTGAAATTATTAATTATAAATTTTGGAGGACACTCATATAATCAATGTGGATAGTACACTTGTCTCATTCTCGTTTAATCTTGGACGAATCAATCTGGACAGTACACTTGTCTCATTCTTGTCGGTAGATGAAAAAGCATAAATGGTAGTCCACCCCAAAATTCTAACATATATACACCTATCGACGTAACTATGGGTGTTACTATGTATGCATGCATTTTAATTGATATTAAACTGATAAATATATATTGCATACTTCCGTGTGGAATAAAGTTAGGATGACATTGTTTGTGGAGGAGGATAAATATAATTATTGATATGAGAATGTAGGGTGGCAGACACCTATTAATTAAAATGTGTGTAAGTGGTTGGGAGGGGCAGATATTAGTGCGTCATTGATTGAATTTTGAGTTTGGTCGGATGTTAATGTGGCGATCAGGGATGGAATTTGACGAGTAAATGCTCGTCATGGGTCAATTTACCCGTCAAATACAGCGAAGATTTTACTTAGATCGTCAAAATCTGACTTAGAATACAGAGAACGTTTCAGAGTTTGTTTGTTACCGACAATTTTGACGGGTGTTCGTCATTTGAAATTCCAACCCTGGTGGCGATGGTATTTAAGCGGGCGATCCATCTAATGTACTTCTCTATTTCTGCATCTATAAATGAATCCTTCATGTGGAAACTAATTGATTTGATTGTGTGCAATGTCGGGACACCTAAGAAACTACCCATTGAGTGGATTGATTCTACGGTGGGTACCAGCCTCACTAGAATACTCTCTACACTATGAGCGGCTCATCCATTCCCTCATTATTATCTTCATGGGTTTGCTTGCCTCCCTGGTAATCAATAATATTAATAACCATGTTCAAATTAAGGGTTGTAGGCTTAGTTCTTTATAAATCTTAAACGTTGATAGAACTATAGTTGTATATATTTTTCAGGGACTTCACATTAATAAGGGCATGTTTTATTAATACTGACACAATGCATTCAGTACCCTTAGTATGGCGGTTGTGTTTACACCTCTCCTCAATTTGCGATCAAACGACTTGTCAACTCTTCCAGTCGTGAGTTGCTGCCCTGTAACATTAGAGTGACTCTTATATGTCTAGGATTTGTAGAAATACCTATGCTGACAAAACTAGAAGGTAAGCCTTTGAAGTGTTTTTATTAATGGTGTTGACCTTGTGTTGTTTTTAACCATCATGAATGAAGGGCTTAGGATAATAGTTCAATGTTTGTTTTTTTTCTGTGAAAACAAACAAACAAACAAAAATAGATAGCTTGTGTCTTTCTGTAGATAATATACATGATCCAATGTTGCTAGAGGTAGCAAGGAAAGTCTAAATCCTTCTGAATCCAGATCCCAGTTCCCATTATTCCCAGTTTGCAGAGCAAGCACGTCACGTCTTGATAACAGTAGGATAAAGTGAATTAGGTCGAGAAATAATTCGGATTTAAATACCACCGTTTTTTGTATTATACATTTTTCAGAATTCAATGGAATCGTGCATGTCTGTGTATTCGAATATTTTTCTCCCTTAATGATGGGTTAGTTACATTTCTAATTAGTTTTGTTTAAACAATTCAATTAGAGTCTTAAAACATATTTTCCTTCCATATTAATTGTCATGAATTGATTTGTTTACATTACCTTGCTACTTATATTGCATATATATTACAATGCATATTGTTTATACGACTCTCCACATATAATAATTTAATCAATTTTATGCATCGTATATATACATTTATATTTTGGTTATTTGACCCCTAGTTTCTTCTTTTCATTATTTATTCATTTATATGTGCAGGTTTGCCAGATTTAAGAAAATAATACCGCCATGTATATTTTATTTGAAACCAAAGACTGTTGTTATAACATTTATTTCCTTGGCTCATATATATGATTATTGTTTAATTTCAAACTATGTGCTTCATGAGTTGTTCGTGCAGTTTACTTGTTTTTGTGTTATAAATATATATGAAAATCCTCCACAAATTAACCAATTACCAATAATTTTATAAAAAAATTTAATTAGCAAGTGGTATATATTTGTAAGCATAAGATTCATATACCGTGATGAATCTGATCATTTTAATGCTTTGATTTTTTTACTGGGGGAATCCCCAAGAGATCCAATCTCGCTATCACTATGCCCATAGGTGCATAGGGAAGGGTAAGATGAAGTGATTTGAACTCATAACCTCAATTTACAACATGTCCTTCATATCAGGTGAATCTTTGATTGAGCTACACCCGTGGTGGCCTCAATGCATATGTGATTCTGATTGATTTTTGCATTACCTATATTATTATGTCTCATGTAAGACCAATAAGTTTTATGGAAGATATATTATTTTATTAAAAAATATATATTATTATAATATCTATACAAGCTAAATATGTAGTGTTTGCAATGTTTCAACGATGTATTATTAGATATTATATATTAAATAAATTTTTAAAAAATACCATTTTATTAACTTTTTATCTTTGCATTTTGGCTAAATTTAAATTTAAAATATCTATAATAGTTTAATAGGTTTATAATAATTTAATGATTACATAGCAAAAATTATTTTTGAAAATGATATATTTATTTTTCATGTTTTAATTTTTCATTATTTTATTTTTTTTTTATTGCAAAAATGGATTTTTCTTCCACTAATACTCCACTATTGTTCAATCCTCGAAATCCTTACTTATTCCCATTAGACACACTTTACCATGTACATATCTGAGACATGCAATCTATGCACATTAGACACATGATTATGTACACATAACTCATGCACAACTAACAACTATAAAAGTCTTTGTTGTAGTTAGATTGTTAACATTTCTCACTTTCTTAAGCTTAGAGATTACATGGCATTTAAAATCATCTTCTTTGGCTTAAAGATTTAGGGGGATTTGAAGTTTTTGATAGTTATTATTGTGTTACATTTGGCAATGTCCTTGACTTTTCTAAGAGGTGTTACTTCAGTGATGTTGTTCGGCAATTGCTATTGGCCCTACATAGAAGGCTATTTTTTTTCTGCAAATAGCTTCTTATCATTTCGTCTCATAGCAACGTCGAGAACACTACCACCTCCTAGCTCTTGTTTTCTCCATAAAAACTACATAAGTATCAATTGATATATTTATTAATGATTTCAATCTCTTTATAACTTGAAAAGTTAAAATTGTTTATTATTAATTTCAATCTCTTTCTAGCTTGAAAAGTTAAAATTATTTTTCTCATAGGTTATATAAGTATTGGTTGATAAATTTATATAAAATATAGAAATTTATTATATATTTGTTGACAAATTTATAAATTTATTACACATAAGTATTTGTTCACAAATTTATTATAATAAAAAATAAAAGAAAAACTAATCTATTAAATGAACACTTTATAATTTTTAATGACAAATTTCAATGAAAAAAAAACTAATAGTCTAGCTCGGTAGTAATCTATTAAAGAAATAGTTTTTAACTTTCAGAAGTAATCTATTAAAGGAATAGTTTTTAACTTTCATAGTTGGAAAGAATTTCATTCAGTATGCATTGCAACCCTAAAGCTTTGCTTTAATTTATTTATTGTTTTCTAAAATCCTTTCTAGACCTCGTTACTCTAGTGCTCTAATGATACGTTTTTTCTTGGTTTCCTTTTTTGGATTGGGAGGGATCTTAGTCAAATGATTTATAAGTTTCATCTTAATCATTTTCCCCTTTAGCTTTATTTAGACTTTTTGTTCAAATTGAAATGGTTAATTACTAAATAATTACAAACTAAAAAATGCAGTCATATTTTAATTTAACATTTATTGAATATAGCTCAATTTTTTAAATCTTAACAACCACAAAATACCTAAAAAAAATTGATGATCACTAGTTTTATTTGGTTTATTTGAATATAACACATCCCATAGAAAGCACCATATAATTAGGATTTCATCGAATGGAGGAAGAGTTTATCGAAAAATGAGGATGAGGGTTATATGTGTCCTAAGTCTTAGCACTCATCGAGTATTGCTATAAATTTATCGAGGATATAGGGCCTATAGTGAGGAGTCATATTGTGCTTAAGAGTCTTTAGAAATCCATTCATCAACTATAGGTTTGGATCCATTACAGTAAATATGTGAAAGAGCATGGTTGTTATTCCATAGAGGCCAAGGGTACACAACATGTGCCTTTGGGATGTGATAAGACAAGCATATTTTATATGCAATTGACTCTAGCATCAATCCATCCATTGAATGGATCCTCAAGGATCGTTAAGGAATTTAGAGCATAACCCCTGAGAGAAACTCATTCACGGTATGTAGGAGACTCAGATATCAAGAGCTATAAATTAGTGCAAGCTGAAAAATATAGAAAACCTAATTGGGAAAGAATTGGAGTTTAATCAAGGAATAGGCTTGAGGTTACAATCAGAGTTTGAGCTTAGATGGGAGAAGGGATATGGGGTAGGAGGGAATCAACCAAAAAAATAAGAAAGGAGGAAGAATATGCATAAATTCAACGGGGATAGAGTGAATGTGGTTCTAAGTAAAGATGTGGGTCTAGGAGATGTATAAAGTTTAATGGATAGATCCATAATTGGTCACTTTATGGGAAAACCAGTAAAAGGAAAGTCCCCTACAAGAAAGGTTAGAGGATAATCTGTTTAGTATCTTAGGGTACTTACCAAAATGACACATGATGCCTAAAGGTTGGTTATCTTTTGAATTCAGGTGCAAGGAGGATATGGAGGTAATTATGAGGATGCAACGGTTATGGGTCCATTATTGTTGGTGTTAAAGGCTTGGAAGCTTGGTTTCCATTCACCTCTAGAGTCAAGCTTCAAACGACATGTTTAGGTGATAATGTTTATGCTCTCAAAGGAATTATGGAAAACAAAAACTCTAGAAATTTGGAAGATATTCTTTGTATTATTATTGTTGTTATTATTATTATGTACTTTTGTTATTCCTCCTTTCAGGTATGCTTTTCCTCTTATTTAGAGATGTGATTGATGTAATTGGCCATGTAATAGTCGAGGTAAAACCACCGTTGTAAGTCGGGGAAATAGTCCCCAAAAGAATAATTGTAAAATATATTTTTGAGTCTCCCTAGGAGAAGTCGACCTTGTTGGGGAAAGAGGTCACCCAACTGAAGAATATAAATAAGGAGGTGATCTCCCTCATTTGTACACACAATAAACACAAGCAAGTTTGCTCCAAGAGAGAAAAAAACAAGTTCATTGGGGCAGAAGAAGAAGAAGCTGCAAAATTCATCTTATTGTTGTTGAAAATGTAACTTCGAAAGATATTCTATTGTATATCATTATTGTATTTTATTGTACCTCAGTTGTAGATGTTTCTCCCCCATTTGGGTATGTCATTATTGTATTTGGTCAAGCCAAAATATCGAGGTAAAATCCTCATTGTAAGTCGGGGGCAATAGTCCCCAGAAAAAGTATTATATAAAATATATTTTGAGTTTTCCTAGGTAGGTCGGCCCCAATTAGAGAACCTAACTGACTTAGTTAGGTGAGTTAGTCACACAACTGGAGAATATACATAGGGAGGCTCNTCCCTCCCTCATTTGGACACACTCACTCACTCAAATCACTAGAGAGAGAGAGAGAGAGAGAGAGAGAGAGAGAGAGAGAGAGAGAGAGAGAGAGAAATGTGTTGGAGTGAGAAGAAGAAGAAGATGTTGAATATATGTTTTCTCTGGGTATTCCATCGTGGTTTGACATTGTACTTAGTGATGGAACTATTCTGAAGAAGTTTACTGGGTTTTCTCCTTTATGGTTTCATCGAGGAAAGTCTTTGTGTTCTTTTGTATTGTTGTGCTTATTTATCTTTCAGTTTAAATATCTAACATAGTCGTATTAAAGTGAAAAATCTAACATGGTATCAGAGCCACTCTTAAAGACGGCACTATGCAGATGCAGAAACTAGGGCTTCCTAGTTCAAGGTCTTCTCTCCATAGATCATCAGAAAAAGTGGGCTAGGATAATTCACCCTAGGACGACGCATATTTTGGAGGAAGCATAATCAAGTTTGAATAATTTTCATTTTTGTCCCAAACACTAGTGCCGGGAGAAATTAGGGCATCAGATTTTTTGGAGCTTCCCTCCACCAATCTGGAAAAAGAAATCACTAGGACACTCTTCCTAGAATGGCACATCTTTCTGTGGAGTCACAATTCAGATCCAAAAATTTTCATTTTTTTCCTCCTCTCTACTGGAGGAGGAAACTAGGGAATCAAGTTTTTGGAGTTTCCCTCCACTGAATTTGGAAAATGACCTCACTTGAAAGCTCACCTCAAGGAGGCGCATCTTTATATCTACACATAATTTCAAGATTCCAAGTTTGGAAAAATAGGGTTTCGCTATGGAACCCTAGGTCAGCCTTGTCCAGAATTGGCCTGGGCATCTCAAATTGGTAATATATATTTCATTGCTATTTCCATTTGAGGTTCTCATATCAAGATGATGAATCACACCAATGTTGAGGATAAGCTTGAGGGAGAAGATAACTTCCGAGCATGGAACGGTACATGATCTCTCTTATCCTTGAAGCAAATGTTTTGGACAAATATGTTAATGGGGAGGTTCCAAAACCAAAGGGAGAAGTCGAAGCAAAGGTTATCCACAAGAATAACTTGGTCAAGGCCAAGAGAAATATTGCATATTCCATTAAATATCATCACATTCTCCATGTTTCATCTTTGAAGACACCCAAGGAAGTGTTCAATTCTTTGACGAATTTATTCGAAGGGAACAACATCAATTAGAAGATGGCATTATGGAACCAACACAAGAATGTGAATATGCTAAAATCGGAGACCTTGCAATCCTACTTCACAAAGGTCTCTCAAATCAAGGAACAACTTGAAGTAGTTGAAGAAAAGGTATAATAAGCAAAGATCGTTATGACCACCTTGAATGGCCTCCCAAGAAGACAAAGGATTCCCAGAAGAGATATGTCCAGTATCATATGTTACACATGTGATGAGAAGGGAAACTACTCCATAAATTGTCCCAGAAACAAAGGTTCCTCCAACAAGAATACTAACAAGAAAAGACATCATGCTCACATTTCTGAAGAGGATGAACCAGAAAGGAAAAGAACAAAAGAAGATTCCTCAAGTGATGAGGAATATGTACTTTAATCCATAAGGATTCAACCCATGATAAAGAAGAACCTCTTATCCATCTCAATATTTAGATAAGAAGGGATGCAGTTGCGAATGAATAAGTGACAATCATATTTAGAACCGATATACATTCCATGTGATCTATGGTATAGAAGACTTGCTCAGTATAACCAAGACAAACACAGGTCCTCAGAATCAGACAATGTAGTAAAACACATTTGTTAGAGACTCCAGTAATTCTTGCAAGGAGACAAGGACCAAGAGGGAGTCTACCAAACAAAAAAAGATAAGTGTTTAATTATCATTTCTTGTATATCTACTTACTTAAATGATATTGTTCGTTTGAGTTTCTAGATTTAGGAAATGTATTATGCATGTTTGAGTGTGCATTTATGAACAATATACTACTAACTTGCATGTGATAGATAAGTAGCCTATGGTGTTGTACAACATTCCATTGCTACTTATCTAGAATGAAACCTCTTTTCTAACATATTGGGAGCAGTACACACTCTTAATAATGTTCTGGTAGAGATGGAAGGCATCTAGAAAAGTTACCATATATGATGAATGTTGTAGCATTAACTAAGATAGTTGCATGACTGTGTAATATATATCTTTATGCATAATAATTTGTCGTTATTAATATGTTTTGAAAAATATGAAATGTTTCTATTCGTCCAACTAAATTTGACTTGTAGGAAATATCATGTACAATCACCTACAAGAAAAGAAGGATGAGACTTATTCCAAAGAACAAGTGACTACGATCCAGCCATAACACTCATAGAAGATTCACTCCAAAAATAATGAACATGAACCTAAATCTCCCAGGGTCAGAGACACTGTGATAAAAGAAAGAGCTTCAAAAGAATATGAGAATCATGATATGACCACCATAAGACGTAAAAATCCACAAGAGAATACCAACTTGGACATGAGAGATCATCCAATATGAAGAAAAGTATGGTGATCCATACTGGACTTTCAGAGAATTAAACAAAACTTGGACACACTCTAGTTAAGCGGCACTGTTGTGTGACATCAATGATGCAGATCCTTCCAGCTATAAGAATGAAAGTAGACAATGATCAAAGAGAACTAGCTAATCATGGAGAATGATTTACATGATGCAGTTTCAAGACTTGAAGGGAATTTCATAGTGTCTTCTATGTGGATATACAAGATCAAGCATGCAAGAGATGGCAACATCAAGAAATATAAAGCAAGGTTCATGGTTTCTCTCATAAAGAGGGAGTAGATTATGGCGAGACATGTTGCATAGACCAGACACACTTCTCCAGTAAATTAGAAGTGCACATCGAGCAGAGAACCACATGCACATAGAAGGCCATGTACAGGCTCAGAAGGCACCCATGGGACAACACATATAGTTGATTGAATATCACCTAGAGTGATGGAGATCTCAACCTTTGCTACAAGGTTGAAGATGGAAGCCTGTAGAGGAAGAAAAGCTCATAGATGGGTGCAAGAGGAACTTTCAACAAAGTTTGAGATGGAGGATCTCGGTATCTAGTGACCATGAGGGATGACATAGATGGATACATAGAAGATAAGTAACAAAGGAGACTACTTGTCACTCCAGTGTAGAATGTTCTGATACATAGAGTACAAATGAAGAGGGAGAATGGTGCTCCACTTTAGAGGGAGTGACTACAGAATATCTCAGAGTTCAATAATATTGACATGATTCTTGGGATTAGAGGTGTGGAAAAATCCATTGGAGATTTTCCTTAGCTAAGGAAAATACGTGGTCGAGATGTTGAATTGTGAGGCTACATTGATGGCATAAAACTTGAAGTTGTTGTGTGATCCTACTTCAAAGACATTTGATGCCACAATCTATAGGCAGATGATTGGTTTGTTGATGATGAGCATGAGGCCAGATATATGCTTTATGGTGAATACCCGGTGCCAGTAGATGGTGGAATCGAGACGTATTCACATGGTTGTGGCAAAGCACGTGTTGAGGTACCTGGAAGGTACGAATGAGTATGGCCTCAAATATGTGAGATATTAGAGGATCTGCCTGCAGGATATGTTGACTCCGATTGGGTTGGTAGTGATACAAATAGGAAGAGCACTTCAGGATGCTACTTCAACTTGGGATCTTGTATGATCTCTTGGTTTAGTAGGAAGAAGTCATGTGTGGCGTTGAGTACAACTGAAGCAGAGTATGTTGCAACTTGTTCGGCTAGTTTTGAGAAAGTATTGTTTTAGAAGCTATTGTCAGATTTGTTTGATCTTGAGCTAAATGTTTCTTGTATCTTCTGTGACAACCAGAGTTGCGGGAATTTGTTGGAGAACCTAGAGTTCCATGACAAGTCGAAGCATATTGAGATCAATTATCACTATATCTGAAATATGGTGCAGAGAAGAGTAGTGAAGATATAGGATGTGGCGATAGATGAGCAGATAGTCGATGTGTTGACCAAAACGTTATGGCATAGTGAAGTTTTAATACTTCAGAGAGAGACTTGGTTTCATCTAGATTTAGATCGCTAGAAAGACGGAGTGAGAGGTCCACCAGAAGACATAGATGCACTAAATATGGTTCTCGAATGGTAGAATATGTAGGTGGTCCTTAGAACATAATGCACCTTGGGTGCTCCTGGATGTACTCCCATGTCTGAGCCTAAGAGAGGTCCACTGGAGGACGTAGATGCACTAGAGATGGTTCTCTCATGGTTGAAGACGTAGGTGGTCCTTGGGTCGTAATGCACCTGGGGTGCTCCTGGATGTGCTCCCATGTTGGTAGACATAGTTTGATCGTTGAGAGACATATTGCACCTGGGGTGCTCCTGGGATGTACCCACTGGGTGGGAGAGACATGTGATCCATTAGACACGAGGTGTGCATATGGGCTGCTCTTCGTGTGTGATGATGAGATGAGTTGGATGCAATGAGATGACGATAGGAGACGTAGGTGATTGTTGTGGCAATGTAATGAATGGTCCTTAGTTGTACCTACTTAATGGATTACTCATGGAGATGATGAAGTCCTATATGTGAGATAAGCATGCATTCAATATGAAATATTACTGACACTGCAGAGTTCCACATTCAGTATGAAACAAGACTGACCCTACGAAGGCATTCGATATGAAACAAGACTGGCACTGCAAGATACATCCATCATGAAAAATGGTTGTCATTGTACAGATATTATTGATGAAGTCCTAGATGGTATATTGGCCTACATCCAGCATGAAATAGGGTTGTATCTGTAGAAACTTATGAGGGTGAATAGCTTCGAAAGATGTCACTAGTCAATGGTCGACAAGATGAGAATTGATGCAACAATGATGATGATCCAGTGATGATGATCCAGCGATGATGTCTAGAGACCGTGTCCATTTGTGACGATGACCATGTTGAGAGAATTCCTTCCTAGTTAAGAGGGAGTGTTGTTGAAAATGTAACTTCGAAATATATTCTATTATATATTATTATTGTATTTTATTTTACCTATGTCATGTTGATGTAATTGTAACTTCGGAATGTATTCACCTATGTATCTTGTGTCTTGTACCCCGATGTTTATTCCGGGATGTGTCTATACTATAATTGAGTCATTTCATGCCTCGATGTTTCAATCAGGAAGATCTATAATGTAAACAAGTCATGTCAAGTCATTGTGGGTAACCCTCCTATTGTCTAAGGGTTGAAGTCCCTGCAGTTCCGGGGAACTAGGGTTATTAGAATCACCTAGTGAAGTCGGCCCTAGTTGGGTTTAGTCAAGTCGGGAATTAGTATAAATAGAGAGTGAGCCTCTCTATTTAACACACACTCAGTTGTAGTGCATAGCTGAGGAAGAGAAAGACACTAGGGCAAGGAAGAAAGAGGTTCCTGCTTTCGGGAGATCATCTTACTGTTGCGGGGTTTTCTCCATCTCTGAGGAAGTTGCGGGGTTTTCTCCATTTATGGTTTCCTTGAGGAAAAACACTATGTTCATTGTCTCTTGTGTTTGATTGTTGTTCTTCTTATTCTCTCAGTTAAAAGATCCTAATAATGCTAGCTTAATGTTAAAAATCTAACATGGTATTAGAGCTAACCTAAGAAGAAGACACTATGCAGCTACGGGAACTAGGGATTCCTACTTTGTGGATATTCCTCCACAGATTTTCAGCAAAAGAAGGTTGGCTTAACTCTCTTCCTTAGGGCACATCTTTCTGTCGAAGCAGAATCCAATTCTGAGGTTTTCCAGTTTTGGACCTGACACTTTTGCCGAAAATTAGGGCTTTTCATAGAAGAGGAATTTTTTAGTGAGCCCAAACCTAGATTGATCTCCTCCCCAAAATCGAAGTTAGGGATCAAATTCAAAGCATTTGGTTGGCCAAAACTCTGGAAAAGCAAAACCCTAATCTGCTCCTGAACCAGCACTGCAGGATTTCAGCTCCAAATCCAGATACGACATCTTGACCTAGTAAGATATAAATATTTTGTATTTCCATTTGAGGTTCTCAGTTAAGATGTCTCACCATACCAAGCTTGATGAAAAGCTTGAGGGAGTTGATAACTTCCGAGCCTGGAAGTATAGGATCTCCCTGGTCCTTGAAGAAAATGAGTTGGACTCCTACATCCATGAGGAGGTTCCAGTTCCAGAGGGAGATGAGGCTAAAGCCTTACATAAGAAGAAGTTGGTTATGGCAAAGAGGATTATTGTTGATTCAATCAAGGATCACCTCATACCACAAGTGTCCTCCCTTAAGACACCTAAAGCTATGTTTTATTCCCTAACCAAATTGTTTGAAGGGAAGAACATAAACCGGAAGATGACTCTGAGGAACCAGTTGAAGAATGTGAAGATCCAGAATGCAGAAACCATCTAGTCTTACTTCACAAGGGTCTCCCAGATCAAAGAACAACTTGAAGCAATAGATGAAGAAGTGGAGAATGCAGAGATTATAATGACCACCTTGAATGGTCTCCCTAGGTCATGGGACTCCTTTATTCAAGGGATCTGTGCCAGAAAGAAGTTAGTCAAGTTCAGCAGACTATGGGAAGAAGCTCAGATCCCAACTCGAGAAGAAAAGATGGGAAGTGAAGATCAAGTTCTCATGGTACAATTCAAGAAATCTAGATCTAGCCACCATAGAAGTAAGTACTCTCATCAAAAGAATATCTCTAGAAATCCTAGAGATTTGTCTAAGTACATTTGCTATACATGTGATGAAAGAGGACATTTTGCTAGAGACTGTCCTAAGAATAAAAGTAGCTCTCACAAGAAGAAGGGAAATAAGAGAAGCCATCATGCTCATGCTACAGAGGATGATGAACCTTCCACAAAGAGAAACAGACAAGTCAGTGATGAAGAATATGTTCTGATCTCCGCTCTCACGTGAACTATCACACATGGTAGCAATGATTGGCTTATAGACAGTTGTGGTTCCAAGCACATGACAGGATTCAAGGAATCCTTTGTGAAATTATCTAAACATGAATCACCTCACAAGGTGAAACTTGGAGATGACTTCCAGTATCCAATAAAAGGTAGCGGGGAATCCTCCTATAAGCTAGACTCTGGAAAGTCTATGACAATGAAGGAAGTATTATTTGTACCAGGACTAAAGAAGAATATCCTCTCCATATCTGCATTAGATGCAAAAGGAATGAGGGTTGCATTTATAGATGGCCAAGTCATCATGTGGCCAAAAGGAAATACCATTGATGATGCAGTAGTGATTGGGGAACAAGAAGGAGGCTTATACAAATTGAAGGACCATCCAGAACAAGCTTTGGTTCATGACTCAGTAGAACCAAATGAGCTTTGGAATAGAAGGCTTGCAGATGTGCATTACAGAGCACTGCCCCTTGCAAGCAAAGTTGTTGAAGGTCTCCCAGAAATGCAAACAAAACATGAAGGTGTATGCAAAGGATGTGCAGAAGGAAAGAACACAAAGAAGACATTTCCAAGTAGCGAGAGCAAGGAAAAAGGAATCTTGGAAATCATTCACTCCGATGTATGCAGTCCAATGTCATCCAGTTCATTAAGCGGGTATGCATACTATGTTTCTTTTATTAATGATTTTTCTAGGAAGACGTGGATCTACTTCATGAAGAACAAAGATGAAGTATTAAGCAAGTTCAAGGAATTCAAAGCCTTGATCGAGAACCACACTAAAAATAAGATCAAGACCTTTCGATCAGATAATGTTGGAGAATTCACTTCGAATGAATTCAAAGAGCTATGTAAAGACTAGGGATTAAGAGGGAGTTGTCCACTCCTTATAATCCACAATAGAAAGGGATTGCAGAAAGGAAGAATAGAACTATCATGGAAGTTGCAAGAGCAATGCTTCATGATCAAGATCTTCCTATGCATATTTGGGTAGAAGCTACCAGAACAGCAGTGTATGTACAGAACCGTACTCCACACTGAATACTTGAGAACAAGACTCATGAAGAAGTCTTCTCCGGTAAGAAACTAGAAGTCATCCATCTCAGAATATTCGGTTGTCTTGTGTACATTCACATTCCGAAAGAAAAGAGGATGAAGTTAGATCCTTCAGGAAAGAAGGGTATATTTGTGGGATACTTTGAAAGCTCGAAGGCTTATAGAATATACTTCCTAGGGTTCAAGAATATTGACATCAGCAGAGATATAACTTTTGATGAAGATTCAGCCTACATAGAATCTAGGAAGAAACCAGCTGAAGAACCTGAAGAAACAAGAGAACCTAGAATTCATGATACAATCATGAACGAATAAATTCAAGAAGAAGATTGAGAACTAGAAGAATCTCAAGAACCTGTAGATCCACCTCTGGAGAAGAATCCTCATAAGAGGAAACCTGCTTGGATACATGAAATTATCCAAGGTGCAGAAATATAGGGAGCTTCAGAAGAAACACCCAGAGGAAGAAAGAGAACTAGATCATGTTCTAGTTACGTAGCATTACTATGTGACATTATTGATAAAGAACCCTCCAACTATGAAGAAGCGGCAGAACAGAAAGAGTGGAAGGATGCTATGATCAAAGAGTATCAATCAATCATGAAGAATGATGTTTGGGATGTTGTCCCAAGACTAGAAGGGAAGTCCATTGTAAATTCCAAATGGATCTACAAGATCAAGCATGCTGTAGATGGCAGCATCGAGAAACATAAAGCAAGATTTACAGCTCGTGGTTTCTCCCAGAAAGAAGGAATAGATTATGAAGAAACCTTTGCACCTGTAGCCATATACACTTCCATCAGATCCATACTTGCTCTAGCTGCAGTGATGAAATGGAAGATACACCATATGGATGTCAAGACTGCTTTCTTGAATGGTGTAGTGGAAGAGGAATTGTATGTAGAACATCCACTGGGTTTTGAGACACATGACAGAGAGTCTCATGTGTGCATATTGAAGAAAGCCCTGTATGGTTTGAAACGGGCACCCAGGACATGGTACGGTATAATTGATGGTTTCCTATCTAGTTTGGGCTTTACCAAGAGTAAAGCAGATTCCAACCTTTTCTACAAGGTTGAAGATGGCAATCCAGTGATACTCCTACTATATGTGGATGATATGTTTTTAACAAGTATGGATGGGTTGATTGCTGATACGAAGAGGAAACTTGCTGCCGAGTTTGAAATGAAAGACTTGGGAATGATGCACTATTTCTTAGGCATGGAGGTGTGGCAGAATGCGTATGGGATCTTCCTTGGACAAGGGAAGTATGCAGTAGAGATCATGAAGAGATTCGGAATGATGGACTGCAAGGCCATAACCACACCTATGGCATCGAACCTGAAGCTATTGAGTGATGATTTATTAGAAGCGGTTGATGCTACGATGTATCATCAGATGATTGGGTCCTTGATGTATCTGATGAACAGGAGACCAGATATTTTTTTTGTTGTGAACACCTTGAGCCAGTTCTTGACAGATCTGAGACATGTTCACTTGACTGCTGCAAAGCATATTCTGAGGTACCTGAAGGGTATAGTTGACTATGGGCTCAAGTACGAGGCAAATCAGAAGATTAACCTAAAGGGTTATGTTGATTCAGATTGGGTAGGCAGTGCCATCGATAGGAAGAGCACTTCAGGATGTTGCTTCAGTATGGGATCAGGTGTGATCTCTTGGTTTAGCAAGAAGCAATCTTGTGTGGCACTGAGTACAGCTGAAGCAGAGTATGTTGTTGCTTGTTCAGCTATTTGAGGGGCAGTATGGCTGAGGAAGCTACTGTCTGATTTATTTGATCTCCATATGGATGCTACTTATATATATTGCAATGACCAGAGTTGTGTGAAGTTATTAGAGAACCCTGTGTTCCATGACAAGTCGAAGCATATCGAGATCAAGTATCACTATATCAGGGATATGGTGCAAAGAGGAGTAGTGAAGCTCCAGTATGTTGCTACGGAGGAATAGATAGCTGATGTATTGACAAAGCCATTGGCTAGAGTGAAGTTTGAGTACTTCAGGGAGAAGCTTGGTGTTCTCTAGATCGAGGTTCCCTCCAAGGAGAAAAGATGAGACCGACAGTCATTCTGACATGGTGAGAGGATTAGGTTCCTTCCATGGTCAGATGTAAGGGCTGAGCCATTCTGTCATGGTGAGAGGATTTGGTTCCTTACATGTCAGATATGAGTGCTAATCCATTCTGATGTGAGTGTAGGATTGGTCCCTACATGATCAAATGTAAGGGCTAAATGCCATTCTTGGAATGGAGGCACCTGGTCAGTTACCAGGAAAACTCAGTCTGGGACTAAGGGTCATTCTGATATGACTGTAGGATGTAGTCTTACATGATCATATGTGAGTGCATGGACATTCTGATGTGATTGAGGGAGGTGTTCCCACTTGATCAGATATAAGGGTTGATGCCTTTCTCTGGGAGAATGGAGGCACCTGGTTAGTTACCAGGAATCCTCAGTCTGGGACTGAGAGCCCTTCTAATGCAGTGCTTTCAAGCATGGTCAAATGTAAGTGCAGAGCCCTTTCGATGTGGTGCTTTCGAGCATGGTTGAATGTAAGTGCTGAGCCTTTTCGATGCAGTGCTTTTGAGCATGGTCGACTATAAGTGTTGAGCCCTTTCGATGCAGTGTTTTCAAACATGGTCGAATGTAAGTGCAGAGCCTTTTTGATGCGGTGTGTTTGCACATGGTCGGATATAAGTGCTGAGCCATTCTGGCGTGATGTGTTTACACATGGTCAGATGTGAGTGCTGGTCCTTTTTGACAAGATGAGGTCATATGTGAGTGTTGGGCGTGCCTTTCTGACAAGATGAGGTCAGATGTAAGAGCTGGGCGGGCCATTCTGACTTAGGGTCAGATATAAGCGTTGATGAAGACCTACATGAAGGGTAGGCCTACAACCAACATGAAAAAGGGCTAGCTTTGTAGAACTTCATGTGACGAGAAGAATCGATAGATAGCACCGATGATGATGATGATCTAGACTTAATGATGATCTAGATCAAGTGATGATCTAGATGAGATGATGATCTAGTTCAAGTGATGATTCAGATTTGATGATGATACAGTGATGATCCAGCAGTGATGATCCAGTGGTCGTGATGATGCAGATCCCGTGATGAAGAAGACTTGAAGACGAAGATGACTTGAAGATCAAGAAGACTTGAAGACGATGATGACTTGAAGATGAAGACAACTTGAAGATGAAGATGACGAGATGATCCAGTCGATACAAAGAAGAAGATCAGTGCTGAAAGTTGTGTCGAAAGAATACCTTCCTAGTTAAGATGGAGTGTTGATGTAATTGTAACTTCGAAATGTATTCACCTATGTATCTTATGTCTTGTACCCCGATGTTTATTTCGGGATGTGTCTGTAATGTAATTGAGTCNGTAAACAAGTCATGTCAAGTCATTGTGGGTAACCCTCCTATTGTCTAAGGGTTAAAGTCCCCGCAGTTCTGGGGCACTAGGGTTATTAGACTCACCTAGTCAATTCGGCCCTAGTTGGGTTTAGTCAAGTCGGGAATTAGTATAAATAGAGAGTGAACCTCTCTATTTAACACACACTCAGTTGTAGCACATAGATGAGGAAGAGAAAGACATTGGGGCAAGGAAGAAAGAGGTTCCTACTGTCGGGAGATCATCTTACTATTTTGGGGTTTTACTTTTGGTGTTGATTCTATCTCTGAGGAAGTTACAGGATTTTCTCCATTTATGGTTTCCCTGAGGAAAAACACTGTGTTCATTGTCTCTTGTTTTGGATTGATGTGCTTGTTATTTTTTCAGTTAAAATATCCTAATAATGTTATATTAATGTTAAAAATCTAACATGTCGGAGATGTTTTTCCTCCATTCGGGGATGTCATTCCATAATATTGAGTTAAAACCTTTGTTGTAAGTAGGGGCAATAGTCCCCAGAAAAAAGTATTATATAAAATGTATTTTGAGTTTTCCCAGGTAGGTTGGCCCCAATTAGAGAACTTGGCCAAACTAGTTAGGTGAGTGAGTCAAACAAGTGAAGAATATAAATAGGGAGGAACCCTCCATCATTTGGACACACTCACTCACTCAATTCTCTAAAGAGAAAGAGAGATATAAGTGCGCCAGAGTGAGAAGAAGAAGAAGTTGTCGAAGATATCTTTTCTTTGGGTTATCAATATTGGTTTGACATTGTACTTAGTGACGAAACCATTTTGAAGAAGTTTGCAAAGTTTTCTCCTTTACAGTTTCCCCAAGGAAAATATTTGTGTTGTTTTGTATTAATGTGTTTGTCTATCTTTGAGTTTAAATATCTAACATAATTGAATTAAAGTGCAAACTCTAACACTTATCTTTGGGTTTTCTATCTTTGTATGGCATTATACTAAGTGACGCCGTCTATACTAAAGAAGTTGTTGGGTTTTCTCCCTTATGGTTTCCCAGGATAAAATATTTGTTTCTTTGTTTTATGTTGTGCTTATCTATCTTGCAATGTTCCTATTACATTATATTAAATATCTAACATATTTGAATTAAATTGAAAACTCTAACATGGTATCAGAGCCACCCTGAAAGAAGGCACTATGTAATTGTTACTATCGAAAGTCAGATATTAGGGATCCATGTTTTCTATCTTTCCATCCATATATAAAGCTCAATTTTTGCATCATTTAATTCACCATACAAGGGTGCATATTTCTGTGTATTCAGAATTTAGATCCGAAGATTTTCATTTTTGGCTTTCTCTGTGTTGCCGAGGGAATTTTAGGGCATCGCGTTTTCTGCAGTTCTACCCATAGTTCTTGGAAAAGGAGTATACTGCTCAACTCTCCTTGAGGAGGCTCATCTTTCTATCCAAGCAGAAGTTCAATATTCTCACTTTGGAAAGTTAGGGTTTCTATTTCAAACCCTAGGTCAACCAGTCCAAGAAGCATTTTGGGAATCTAAAATTAGTAAGATCTATTTCTGTACTATCTCCATTTAAGGTTCTCATATCAAGATGTTGAATCATAACATGATTGAGGACAAGCTTGAAGGGGATAACAACTTATGATAATGGAAGTATAGAATTTCTCGTATACTAGAAGAGAATGACTTGGACAAGTTTTTCACTAAGGAGGCTCCAAAACCATAAGGAGATAATGCCAAACCAACTCACAACAAGAACATAATCAAAGCCAAGAGGATTATTGCATACTCCATCAAGGATCATATCATCTCTCATGTCTCATCATTGAAGACTCCCTAGCATATGTTTGATGCATTTATCAAACTATTTGAAGGGAAGAAAATCAACTGGAAAATGACTTTGAGAAATTAACTCAAGAATGTTAAGATCCAACACTTAGAAACCATTCAGTCTTATTTCACAAGGGTCTCTCAAATCAAGGAGAAAATTTTCGCCATTGAAGTGAATGTTGAAGAAGGAGAGACAGTAATGATCACTTTGAATGTCCTTTTGAAATCATGGCTCTTTCATCCATGGAATATGCACTAGAAAGAAACTTATCAAGTTCAAAAAATTGTGGGAGGAGTGCACCCAACAAGAAGCTTGACTAGTATCAAGAGAAGAGAAGATGGGAGCTAATGATGATCAATCCCTAATAGCTCACACAAATAAGGATAGAAGCAAGAGGGAGGATCACCCTCACAAAAGGCCCAAAATATTCCAAAATAATCACAAACCTCAAAGGGACTATTCTATATTTAGATTCTTCACATGTGATGAAAAAGGTCACTTTACAAGAGACTACCCCATAAACAAAGGATCCACCAAGGAAAACAAGAAGAAGAGGTGTCATGCACATATTTTTGAAGATGATTAACCCGCAAACAAGGAAAAAGAATAATATTCCTCAAGTGATGAGGAATATGTACTTTGATATAGAAGGATTCAACCCATGAAGAAGAAGAACCTCGCATTGGATAAGAAGAGATGAAGTTGTTATTGATGATGAAGAAGGGACACTCAGATCTATGGTGTAGAAGAATTGCTCAGCATTGTTAATCATGAGCAAGACAAACATAGTTCCTCAGAATCAGACAATGGAGTAGAGCACACTACCATGGACTCCATTAATTACTACAAGAAGATAAAGAACAAGAGGGATTGTACCAAACAAACAAAGATAAGTATTTGAATTGTCATTTCTTGTATATCTAGTTGGTTAAATGATATTGTTTAGTTGTGTACATATTTATGATCAGTTGATCTAGGAAATGTATTATGCATATTAGAGTGTTTTTATTCATGAACAGTATACTACAAATATGCATGCAATGGGTAAGTGGCCTATGGTGTTGTACAACATTCCATTACTACATATCTAGAATGAAACCTCTTTGTTGGAATATTGGGAGTAGCGCACACTCTTAATAATGTTCTGGTAGAGATGGATGCATCTAGAAATTTACTGTATGTATATGGGAAAAATGTTGTGTTGAAGCATTGGCTAAGATAGTTGCATGAATGTGTGGCATATGTCTTTATAAGAATTTGTCATTATTAACATATTTTGTAAGCTATGAAATGTTTCTTATCATGCAACTAAATTTGACTTGTAGGAAGGATCATATGCAATCACCTACAAGAGAATAATGAGGAGGCTTGTTCCGAAGGACAAGTGATGATGGTTCAACCATAACACTTGAAGTAGATTTACTCAAATAAAGCACATGAAGAAGAACCTGAAGCTCCCAGAGGAAGAGGCATAATTGTAGAATAGGAGACTTCAGAAGAACATGATGACCATTATATGATAGAGCCACAAATACCTGTAGATCCACCCTGAGAGGAAAACACCCACAAGAGAATACGTTGACTATGTGAGCATGATAAGAAATCCAAGATGCACAGAGGTATGGGGCTCTAGATACTACTTACAGAGAAACCAAGATACTGAGACCATACTCCAGCTATGTGACACTACTTTGTGACATCATTAATGAAGAACCTTCCAACTATGAGGAAGCAACAGAAAATAAGGTATGGATCGAATAATATCAATTGATCATGAAGAATGATGTAGGATGTGGTCCCTTTACCAAAAGGGAATTTCGTAGTGTCTTCCAAATTGATCTACATGATCAACATGCAGCAGATGGCAGCATCAAGAAATACAAAACAAGGTTTGTGGTTTCTCTCAGAAAGAGGGAGTCGATTGTGGAAATAGGTTTGATCCATTGACCAGACACACTTTTTCAGTGAAGTAGAAGTGCATATTGACCAACTTACAAGACTAGGGAATCTCTACAAAGAACCACATGTGAACATACTGAAGAAGGATTTGTATGAGCTCAGAAGGATCCTGTGGGATAGCACATACAATTTACATGAGGAGCTTGAGGATTACCCAAAGTGATGGAGATATCAACCTTTTCTATACGTTTGAAGATGGAATCCTATAGAGGACGAGAAGCTCATAGATGGGTGCAAGAAGATCTTTCAATAAAGTTAGAGATGGGGGATATTGGAATCCAATGACCTTGAGAGATGACATAGATGGATACATAGAATATCAACATTAGAGGAAGCTACCTGTCACTCCAATGTAGAATATCTTGATGGAGAGAGTACAAGATGCATACGGAGGATGTTGCTCCTCTTCAGAGGGAGTGACTGTCGTAGATCTCAAAGTTCGAGAACCTTTACATGATTATTGGGATTAGAGGTGTGGCAGAATCTAGATGAGATCTTCCTTAGACAATAAAATTATGCGGTTAATATGTTGGATTGTGAATCCACACTGATGACATCGAACTTGAAGTTACTGTGTGATCCTACTTCATAGATAGTTGATGCCACAATATATAGGCAGATGATTGGTTCATTGATGTGCTTGCCAAACATGAGGCTGACTATTTTCTTTGCGATGAACACTTTGAGTTAGTACATGGTGGAGCCAATATGGTTTCACATACTTCCAACAAAGCACGTGTTGAGGAACTTGAAGGGTACAATTGAGTATGTCCTCAGATATGCGATAGATTAGAGAATCTTCCTACAGGGATATGTTGAATCTGATTGGGTTGGTAGTGCTACAGATAGGAAGAGAACTTGAAGGTGTCACTTCAGCTTGGGGTATGGAATGATTTCTTACTTCAACAATAAGTAGACGAGAATAGCACTGAGTATAGCCGAGGAAAATTATATTGTGGCTTGTTCAACAAGCCGTGAGGTATTGTGGATTCGGAAGCTACTTGCAGGATTTTTCAATGTTGAGTTAGAGATGACTTGTGTGTACTATGACAACCAGAGTTGTGTGAAGTTGTCCGAGAACCCAGTTCCACGATAATTCAAAGCACATCGAGATTTGATACCACTATATCCTAGATATGGTGTAGAGAGGAGCAGTGAAGCTCTAGTATGTGGAAACATATAATCAATGTGTTGACCAAGCCACTTCAAAGAGTGAAGTTTGAGCACTTCAGAGAAAATCTTGGAGTTATCCAGATCGATGTTCCTCGAAAGAGAAAGTGATGTGACATGTATGGAAGATGCAAGTGCACTAGGGATCTATCTACATGGAGGAATACGCAGGTGGTCTGAAAGGATGCTCCTGGGATGTATCCACATGTCTGAATATGCTGGTGGTACACGGGTCATAAAGCATCTGGGATGCATCTGGGTTGTATACACATGGAGGAAGACGTGGGTGGTTCGTAAGGACGCAATGCATCTGGGATGCTCCTGGGTTGTATCCACATGTTTGAAGATGTAGGTTGACTGAAAGAGTCGTAATACATCTAGTGTGATATCCACTGGGTGGAAGACATAGATGTTTTTGGGATGTATCCACTAGGTGGAAGACATAGGTTGACTGAGAGAGAGAGAGACATAATACATATGGGTTGTATACACTAGGTGGAAGATGCAAATGTTCCTGGGATGTATCCACTAGGTGGAAGATGCAGGTTATCTGGTCGACATGATATATGCACCTGGGCTTCTCTCCACATGACAGAAGATGTGTATGCTCCTGGGTTGATCTCGATGGGATGGAAGACACACGTTGTCCACAGGGATGTAATCTAGACATACATGTTTCTCTCCATGAGATGATGAGATGATATGGATATGACAGGATGAGAGTAGGACATGCAAGTTATTAATTCAGCAATGTAAAATGAGGATATGGGATGCACCTACTTGATAGCTTGCTCATAGAGATGATGATGAATTCCTAGATGGGATATAGGTCTACATCCAGCATGAAAAAGGGTTGGCTATGTAGAAATTTTGAGGACGTGTAGATTCGAAGATATGTCACTATTCAATGGTCAATGAGATGAAGAGTTGTTGCAACAATGATGATGATGTCTAGATATTGTGTCCAGTTGTGGTGATGACCAGGTCGAAAGAATACCTTCCTTGTTAAGAGGGGGTGTTCTTGAAAATGTAACTTCATAAGATATTCTTTGTATTATTATTATTA
Organism: Pseudotsuga menziesii; assembly: GCA_001517045.1. Taxonomy (NCBI): domain Eukaryota; kingdom Viridiplantae; phylum Streptophyta; class Pinopsida; order Pinales; family Pinaceae; genus Pseudotsuga; species Pseudotsuga menziesii. Next base: position 344,040 of record LPNX010493941.1, on the reverse strand, counting down.
TTATTATTATTATCTCCTTTTTATATTCCTCCTTTTAGGGACGTTTTCCCTCCAATCGCATATGTCACTGATATAATTGGTCATGTAAGAGTCAAGGTAAAACCTCCATCGTAAGTCGAGGGAATAGTCCCCAAAAGAATAGGTTTAAAATGTATTTTTGAGTCTCCCTAGGAGAATTTAGCCCAGTAAGGATAATAAGTTGGCCATGCTGGTGTTTTAGGTCACCCACATGAAGAATATAAATAGGGAGGCGCCCTCCCTCATTTGGACACACAAAAAACTCTAGCAGATTCGTTCCAAGAGAGAGAAATACAAGTTCGATGGGGTAGAATAAGAAGAAGTTGTAGAAGTTATCTTATCTTTGGGTTTTATATCTTTTTCTGACATTGTACTAAGTTACGAATCTATACATAAGAAGTTATTGGCTTTTCTCCCTTATGGTTTCCCAGGATAAAATATTTGTGTCCTTATTTTATGTTGTGCTTGTCTATCTTTCAGTGATCCTATTGTGTTAGCATAAAGATATAACATATTTGAATTAAAGTGAAAACTCTAACATAGTGCAGGTTGAAAATATAGAAAACCTAATTGGGTAAGAATTGGAGTTTAATCAAGGAAGAGAATTGAGGTTATCAGAGTCTGAGCTTATATGGGAGAAGGGATTTGGGGTAGAAGGGAATTGACCCAAAAGAATAAGAAGAAAGGAGAAAGAATATGCATAAAGTCAATAAAGGATAGAGTGAGGGCGGTTCTAAATAAAGATGTGAGTCTGAGAGATGTCCAAAGTTTAATGGATAAATCCATAATTGGTCACTTTATGGGGAAACCATTAAAATGAAAGTCCCTTACAGGAAAGGTTAGAGGATAAATTTTTTAGTATCTTAGGGTACTTACCAAAATACCACAATATACTTAGAGTTTGGTTATCTTTCGAATTCAGGTGTAAGGAGGATATGTGGGTAATTATGAGGACACGACGATTATGGGGTCCGTTATTGTTGGTGTTAAAAGATTGTAATACTAGTTTTTATTCACCTCTAGAGTCAAGATTCAAACAACATGTTGAGGTGATAATGTTTGCGCTCTCAAATGAATTGTGGAGTACAAAAACTCTAGAAATGTTGGGCAATGTATTGGGTAGTTTCATTTGTCTAGAGGAGGTCTTTGAGTATAACATAGACAAAAAAGTGACTGTGATCCTAGTTGACATGGACCTACATGAAGTAATACCTGAGGAAACTGATTTTGAATAGGTACATAGGGAATATGTTTAATGCTTGGAGTATTGGAAGGTTCCTTTTAAATATCTGAAGTGACACAAGTTAGGATATGTCCAGAGAGATTGTGTGCAATAGGGTAGTAAGCGGGTCTGGAGGAAAAAGGATGAGGGGAATAAATTGTTGATCAAGGCCCAAGCTAGAAATAAAAACTTTTAAATTTTGAGGGTATAGAATTCAAATCCTTGCCAAATATCTATTGTTCCAAATTCCTCTAAAGGCTAGAAATTGAAGAGCAAAGCAAAAAATCACCTAATTCAAGGTATGTTAAAACTTGTAATTCAAATGATGGAAATTTGAAGTAATTATTTTTATAAAGGAAGGGTTAAAAATTACTTAAATTAAGAGGAAGGAATTAAAGAGCCAAGAGTGTTTGGAAATTGGGGTTATATCCTTAAAGAAGGACCCAAAATTACGTTCCTCTTGTTCGAAGCCTTCTAAACTTTAGGGTCTATGGTCAAATTCCCAGACTCTTATCACATGTTATGGAAATTTATAAGGATCAAATTGTGGTATAGTATCCAATCAAGGGGTATCATACATAGGGGGAAGACTATAAAATGTTTGGGAATTTACAAGGATCCTACAACTGAAGAAGTATCCCAATGTTATATCCAGAATCCTAAGAGGAATATTGTGGGATCCCAGGTCTCCAAATGGATCTCCATAATTATCATTATACAACTAGGGGGTGATCTCTCTTAAAGACAAATGGATTTCCAAGTATAGCTTGATACCCAAGAGAGGAAGTAATTTTTCATCATGGTAAAGCAATTGAGGGATGTGGCCACTGACACAAGACAAGTTGTAATAGTGGGTATAAATCCAATCCAATCCCATCCTTAGCTAAGAAAAAAATTGTTAAGTAGGTCAAAGAGGGTAAACAATTAACAATTAAAGGGGTCCTTTGAAGAAGGATGACATCAAACAAAGTGATAGCATGATTGTTTTGTCTCTAAATGTGAGAGGATTATGGGATTCCCATAAGAGGTTATCCCTGAAAAGGTTGTTAGGTAAATATAAGCCAAATATTATCTTAATCGTGTGTGAAGGGAAGAAGCTTGTGAGAATTTTATATGTTTTATTGAAAGAATGTTCTTTGTTATTGATGCTATGTTGAAATAGTAGAATAGATTCCCTGTCCACTTCCTTTTTGAATGTAGGTATTATATTGGAATGTAGATCTAAAGGCTTGGGAAATAGTTTTAAGATCATTAATTTGTTTGGCATATATGGTGAAAGAAAACAATTGTGTGAATCATATGGAAACCTTGACATAATAAAAGGGGATAATGTAATTGTTGTTGGGTTAATATTGACTCGATCATAGAGCAGGTTAACCAAATTTGGTCATTATTGAAATAGACCCATGGTATTGGGAGGTCTTCCATGGTACTATGAGGTATTCCCATGGTATTCATGTAATGTAAGCCTATTAAGAGTATGGTAAAATTCCATTGTAAGTGTGACTGTAAAATCCTTGATTTTCGATAGTGGTCATGGCCAGTAGAAACACAATTGACCATGTCTTGGATGGTTTAGGCCAAGGAGCATAATGAAGATATATTCTTCTCTTTTTCATGAAATGGTTTCCATGATAAATAATGGTGTCCATGATGTGTATGATATTATTATTTTATTTATTATTTATGTTTTTATTATGTTAATAATGCTATGTTACATCCATGAAATATCAACAATTGTAGGGGAAGACGTTGACCTAACAATGAACAAAAGAGAAATATGGAATGAATCTACTAAACAAGATTCCCTAGAAATTGTCTTTGTTTATTTATTTTGGGATTTTAAAATGATTGATGTGGATCTAGTACAGTTGATCCCTACCTAGAGGAAGTTTAGAAGTGAAAGGGAAGGGACCTACAATATGTTGGGTAGGTTCCTAGCAGCTAAAAAAAATGTTGAAGATTCAAATAGAAAGAATACATGGGTGGGTATTGGTGGATCCTCAAATCATCTCCTAATCCTCCTCCAAATTGAAAATGGTTTCCAAAATACTTGTACTCCATTTCAATTTAATCATGCATGGATAGAGTAAGTCAAATTTACGGAATTTGTAACCCAAAATTGGAAAATTTCAATCCTAACTCAAGGGCAATAACAATATTCAATTCATTGATAATTTAAGGAATATCAAGATAGCAGTAGTTGATTGGGATAAATCCAAAACTAAAGAAAGGAAGAAATATATAGTGGAGGTGGAAGAATAAATAAGCAATATATGATCTCAATGATAGAAAAATATTTTCACGTGAGGAATATCAAAAGCTAAAAATATTAGAGATTTCCAATAAGAATATACTAGGAAAAAAAGGATACATTCGAAATTAAAAGTAGGGTAAGTTTAGGGTAATGATGACACTATTTTTTTTCAAAATTATGACAAGCATGAGAGAAATATCAAAACAATTTGGTAAGTAAAGAAGCAATACAAATCTACAACAAGATTAACTAATGATATTATAGAAGAGGTTAGAGATTTATTTATCCCAAGTTTAGGAGCTATGGACAACAAATATTGTCGAAGTTCTTAAACTAGTTTATTTTTCTCTCGTGTTATCAAACTAAGTATTCTCACCTGAATAATTTGAGTAGTTTTTCTCAAATACACCATTGTTGCATTCATATTCCACAGTATGCACCCAATTTCATCATAATGTGACCTTTGTGTACCTCACTTAGCCAGGCCTATCCCTCACTTACTCCAGTAAAGACTTCAGTTAGCCATTTCTAGGGTTGTGTAGATTTTTATTTATTTTCTACATAACCACATGGACAACCCTTTGATATTTGTGATCTGATCCATGTAAACTCAAAAATTGGTTAGTCCATAAGTCATTATTGTGCATGTGCTATTACGAGTGAGACTTAATCAATTGGAATTGGATTAATAACTGCAGCTTGAACTAAGCTTGTGTCTTTAACTAGCTTAACTGCTTTCTTTTAGGTCTCCATCTCGGTATGTTGCTAGGGGATATGAAACTATGGGCTTTGGAATTGGAATATGCACCTTATATTACAGTAGGATTCCCTCAAGGATAAAAATAAAAGGCTACAAAATACAGTGCATGAGATGGCCAGAGGAGCATAGGGTGATTTTCCAAAGAAATACTTTCATTAGGCCTAGGGTTTGTTGCAAAACTTTGCAATCAATTTTATGTAGCTTTTAATAAAACATTTTCTAACCCTTGTTTTCAATAATTACTTTGATTTAGTATTCTATGATATCAACTAAAATTATGAATTCTCAATAATAAATTGAGAAAGTTTACATGGAAACTATATCCAAAAAGGATTTCATTATTCACCTATACATAAAGGTCATGGGGTTGTGCTTTGGATAAGGAATAAAAAATCAAGGTTATGCTAGTGAAATTTCACTAGAGAACCATTATTCACCATTAATATTTTCTTTTCTTCTAGTTAGATGCTACCATTTATCATTCACACAATGAACTTGCCACTTCCATCTACCAATATTTGGAGTTTGAGCACACAAGGAGACAAAAGAACCCAAGGTGAAGCTTTCTATCCCTCTTACTATAACAAGGCATCTTCTCAAGTGTTATACAATGAGTCTCTATTTCCTTATTTGGATTCAATACATGCATTGTCTCTTTCCCATTATTTCTTATTTTTTAATCTTATATGTTAGTATTGAATCCATTATTTATGCTTATATTTATTTCATTCATAAGCTAGAGTTTATTGTAGTGTTTGCATGTGATCCTCTTGTATTATTTTATTTTATTTTCATTATTTATATGTCTATTTACACAACCAACTAGATTAGGTGTTTTTGTCACTTGTTGTCCAAATGATCCCCAATAGGTGGAAATTCCACTAGGGAGTTGGATCCATAAATCTTCCTCTCGATTGTGTGTGTGTGTGTTTTATTTATTTATTTTGGTAATTAGTGGACTTATTTTATGATTTCTATTATTGTAAATGTTGCCTAAAAAGTGTTAATTTTGTGTAAAACCCTAGTTTTTGGGTCCCATCCCTTGCACAATTGTTTCTTTTGTTTTTGTGAAGGACACATAGTTTTTCCATTAAATTTTGAGCACACACAACTACTAGCTAGTTCCATGCACAATCATATGTTTGTATAATTCTTCCTACTTTTTTTTGTTTTGATTATGCATATTTCTAGGATAATATTTCAATTCTCTTACATATGTCGTATGCATATGTTTTTCTAGGTTTCAAGTGAAAAAAATTAAGCAGGAAAATAGTCCATGCTTTTTTATAATTTGTCACTTTTAAGGTTTCTCTTGTTTTCTTGGCTGGTTCATTTTCATCCATAAATTGAAACCTTTAGATTGTTTTTTATTTCATTTGAAGTTAAAGAAATATTGATAAAGAAAAAACCATTTAATTTTAGTACTTGTTAATTCTATTTACTTTATTTTCTTACAATTTCTTTCAAAATTTTATTTTTGGGATTTTGCATTTAATTTCTAGCACTTTATTTGTAAATAGGTCATGCCACTTAAATACATACTTCACACCTAAAGTATAGGTCTAGATCAAAATTCCAAGATCAACCTCTAAAATCAACAACTTAGTTAATTAACCAACTAGATTATTCATGCTATGTAAATTAAATAGGGCATATGAAAATATAATATAAAAAATAAAGTTAAAAACAATAATAATAATGATTATATTTAACACCGAGGGACAAAGGGTTCTTGAGTATGGATGTGGTCTAGGTATTGCTTCTAATAATAGAGTCAAAGCATTGGCTCTCCTACGTGGTCTTATACTAGCAAAGAAAAACAAGGTAAAAGAGGATTTAGTGTTTGGGGATTCGGTGATGACATTTTAATTAATCAGAAACCAAGCTAAGTCTTAAAACCTCTCCCTAAGTTGGATAATCACTAGAATTTAGGCCCTTATGGATGAATTCTAGCTAAATCCAAAATTTCATATATTACATCAGCTAAATGTCAAAGTGAATATGCAAGAAAACAAGAAGGTTTCATTATAAGTAGGGGTGCTCTACATATATAATGGTTACACCCTTAAGGCGGTTGTGATTCCATAAGATAATATAATGAGGAACATTTTGTATGGTCGAATGACTCCAAGAATGTAATTTGTGTGGTGGGATGGGCATAACATCAGGCAGGAACATAGCAATCATGGCAATGCATCATGGAGAATTAAATGTGGCCTTGCAAGGATAAAGGCGGTAGAGCACGACAATAAATCATGCTCATATATACTCCCCTCTTCTGTCATTTCAGTTCAAGTAACATAGAATTTGAAGCTCAGGATCATGCAAAGAAATCTTTCACAACCATGGTGAAATCAACAAAAGATGATGGGATTATGATGGATATGAGGTACAATAGGAAATTAAATATGCATAATTTCAGGGTAATTTTTGTTTGGATAGTCATTACCCGAGATTGGATCCTTCGAAAAGTAATATTAGTTCATAACCTAGGATTACAGTGTCACTGCAAAAGGAAGAAAAATAGAAGATTGTGAATATCATGGGGGATAGTAGTAACAGTGCAGACTGTTGTCCCACCCATGGGTTGAAAAGTGTTTCCAATCACGTAATCCACCATAATATATCCACCATGAAAAATTGGATGCAAATGTTAGTCAGGGAAACAAATGATCAACTTTAGCATTTGGAAAGAAATGTGTCAGGATCATTTGGAACAACAATTTTGGGATCACGCCATAGCCAGCAACTTAGCAGCAAAAAATCAACAAATCCTAAATCTAGAGATGAGGACAATCCTCCTCGATTATCGTAAAGAGAAAAAGACAGTAGAACCTCTGTGGATCAAGTAGGAAGAAGGGGATTCAACCAGAAATCCAGGGTAGAATTTCTTCAACAACCCCCCATTAGTGATGGGTATGCTCTGGAAGTTTGTAATGGCATTAGGTGTCATAGTTTGGTTGGTTCTAATTTTGATATGTATAAGTGCAGTTAATGTAGTCCCAAATGGTATTCATTTTATAAATTGTTGGGGCAGACTATCTGTAAGTTTTTTAAGGAAAACAGACTTGCATAATTGTTAAACTCGGTTGTAATCTTGGCTTGACCATATTTTCTCTTTAAGAAAATTATAAATGTTGTTGTTAAAAGGAACAACAATAATGATAATAGTAAATATTAAATAAAAGGTTATAAATAATAAAAACACGTGTCTTTTTAAATGAAATGGCATTATGGCCTTCTTCAATCATATTTATATGAGAGACCACCAATTGTAAAAATCATCTTATCATCCTATTATTTATTAATTTATCATTTTTGTACATTTTAAATATATTTACGTATATTTATTTGATAAGTTTATAGTGATTCCACTACATTGATATTAAATCCATCATAGCCATACATCATGGACTCCATCTTTGAATATTTGAAAAATAAAATCAGTAAAATAATAGAGAAGTTAGATAGAGCATTTCAAAAGCTCCTCAAACCCCTTGTAGAAGCAAAAGTCGAAGCCAAATATTAAGATTACGATACCGACTCTAATTGGAAATGTGAACAACAATAAGATAATGACCAGAGTAAAACACAACCTCAACAAACTAATAGAAGAAATGAAAAGGAAAATTAATAACCTAGAAGAATATTTGGTTGCCATAAGAGAAATGAGGCTTACAAAGAAAAAATGCATTCAAAACCAATACTTTCAAGGAAAAGATTGTAGATTATGTATGGGAATGAGGCTAATTGTTTTAGGTTTGTACAACTTTCAGAAAAAGTTGTGTTAGTAAAGCCTCGATTCTATGTGATTTGTAGGGCATCCTCTTCTATTGCACCAATGGCCTTCAAATCCTTATAGAAGCAGAGGTTCTTCCATTTGGACTTCATGTCTAAATTCAAAACTGTTGCAGCAAAGAAATAATCAAGGGAACACCATGGATTTCAATATGCATGGCTACTTCAAATGAATTATATTCAAAATCCAAAAAAAACCTATTGGAACTACTAGAATAGAATATTCATTGTGTTCTTGAATTGTACCTTCCCACTAAGGATGATAAAAACATTAGGTACGATACCCTGGGAGATCACAATCATAATAGTAAATCATGAACTTATTTTATGGAAGAAATACAACAAAAAGGATATTAAAATTGAATTTATGTCAAGGAACATGTGTAACGATGATGACGATGTTCCAGAGGAAGAAAATATTAATGATAATATTGTTTCTATCAAATCCCATGTCTATTTAACAATCATTATTTCTAAAGAGAAGGCTCTTTCCTCGGTTTTATTTGCACTGGGTATGCCAACCAAGTTTCAATCGATGCCATGGCCTTCAAACACCCACATAAAAATATATCAAATGAAGGAGATCCAATTATGTGTGATGGACCTCACTTCAATGATTTGGATGAGAGTTTACATAATTGTGAATACTTGGAAGTGCAAGGCATCAAGTCAACTAACAAGTTACTTGAGTGAGACCATGGATCATTTGACCTATTACTATCAATTATTTAAGTAAGAAGTATTTTTAAGGAGACTAGAATGTTGTGTAAATTAAATAGGGCATATGGAAATATAAATAAATAAATAAAACTCTAAAAACAACAACAATAATGATAATGACAAATATTAAATAAAAGGAAATAAATAATAAAAGGACACATCTTTTTAAATGAAAAGGCATCGGGCCCCTCTTCAATCATATTTATATGGGAGGAAAAAAATTGTAAAAATCATAATATCATATTATTATTTATCAATTTATCAAGTGTACATATTTAATAAATATTTACATATACTTATGTTATAAGTTTATAGTGCTTCTACTACACTTCACTTGAGGGCCAAAAAGAAAAATTGAATTAGGTTAAGCATGTGGGGATAGGATTCCAAACAATTTGCCACTCTCACCCACATTTGAGACATATTTATTGTCTCTTAAGGTACTTTAAAATCCTTTCTAATGGACACGGTCACAATTTGTTTGTCAAATGAAATGTTCCCTTTTGAGTATAAACACTTAGAGCAAAACTTGTAGTCTGAAAGAGTCATTTGCCTCTTTCAAGAATATATTTAAACCCATAATCATTTGATTCTAGAAACCCCTTAGACATGCCATTGAAGATATAAATATGTCAGAATTCATTAGGTTTACACCTAATGTGGATCTCTTACATGAGGGGTGCCTAAGACATAATTTTTGGCCAATGGGAGTTACCCCTAGTGCCCTTCACTTTAATTTCCTCTTTCACACTTTCACTCACTCATTTATTGGAATTAAATACCATCTATTTTGAGTTATTGTAATACCCTTTCCTTTCATCCCTTCACTCGATTTCTCTCAATGGAGTTCAATACCATTTGTTGTGAAATGTTTGAAAGGGTCTTTATCTACACACAATATGAAAATATTATAGGTAGCATATTTAGGTAATTAGGGTCTTTTATTTTTTAGTGTGAAAAATGTTACTTTAGGGATTTTCATTATTATTATTCATTGAAACACACTTAAACAACTTTGTGCATCACCTATGCACGTAGTTTTAATTTGGACACATAATTTTTTTGAAGTAATTTATTTTTGACATTGCACTAACTCTTTGATTTATCACTTCACCTTTTTAAGGGAGATTTAAATAATACAAGAAATATAGTAAGCCCATGTTTTACAAAGTGATATTTTAGGAACGAGGCCTGCTTCCATTAACTAGAGGCCTTATTTTTCATGTCCCCGTCCTAATAAAACTACTAGCAAACAATGTTTCACGAACCTACTAGTTCTCTAGGTTGTGGTGGAGACATAAAAAATTTTAATAAGGGAGCTATGAGACCCAAGAGGAAATTATTTTACCACATACACATTAATTTCAGCCATATAAATAATAAATATAGAGAAAATAAAGTATCATTACTTCATGGAGACACTTGGAGGCTCATGGAGTCCTCGGGTGGCTAGATTCCTCCCTACACTTGTCATAACCTACATCCAAATTCGAAATTATGGGGAATGGAATGTTATTTGGAGGTGAATAGGTGTCAAGTAACATAGAATGAGCCAAGGAATTCGAATTGGTGAAGGGAGGTAACTCCCATGGAAGAGGAAGAGGATAGGAAGACAATGTGTGCCACTTGGAGAGAGATTCCCTACACTTTATGACAACTATGATGGAAGATTCTATGAAAAATTCAGACCTGATTTCAGAACTATGACAACATGACATGACAGGGCTAAAAATAGACACCAAGAGGGTGCATTTGGTGGTTAGAGGAAACCATTCGAATTGGGGAAAGAATGGAAGCATGAGGAAGAGAACAAGTGTCATAGGAGTTACTAAAGTACTAAGATGAGTTGGAGGAAGCCTATGGGGGGGAATTTGACCTTAGGGGACCCAATGAGTATTATAAAAATATTTCATGAGGAAGGATAGTGGATATTAATCATTTCTATAACCTCCTTTGGAATTTTGGAAAGCTCTTGCTTTTCCATTGCATGGTGAATGTTCACACTCCCTGCCAATGAGTAAATTTCGAGGGAATTGGATTCCTATCCAAATTGCTTGTTGGAGAGGCCATCCAGACCTCTCATTTGGATCTAAATGAAGTGTTTTTGTTTCATATATAAGGCTGATACATTTCATGACTCATCTATTTCCCCATTCTTTCATCCCCATCTCACTATTCCCCATGTTTTCATATGACGATGCACTTGTGAGAATGGTTTTTGCGCTTGGAAGAGATTAGTTGACACAAAATATTGGGTACATGATATTTGGATATGTAATATGGTGTCCCCATACTCTAAAATTCGAATTATCAGAAATACATGTGCAAAAATTCCCACATTTTCAAGCTATTGTTTGACTAGTTTTCATGTGTTGGCTTCCATTTCGAAGGAGACATGTATCTTATATGTAATGAGGAATTTATATGATATTAAATGTATTTTAGGAATATATTTGTATTCTTTATGTTATCCCAATTCATCATTCTCTGTCCTGAACCATTTCATTTACTTTTTATGAGTTAAAGTGGAGCTACCAATAGAATTTCCCCTTTAGCAATATCACTGAAAGTTAACAAAAGAATGTGGAACTCTATGATCAGTTTGAAGAAATAATAACCATGGGTAATAACACTCCATGAGGTTTTAAATTATTCTGAATACTTTTCTTATAGACTTTGGAGTTTTGTACATGAGTTGGGAAACCATTTTTGCCTACACCCTGGGGGTATTTCATCACAATTTCCTAGTAATTTTTCACTTTTTGTCATTAACCATAAATGAAGTTAAAAAGGTATAAAACCAGTTATAAAGTGATAATATGTTCTCTTTATAGTTATTAATACTCCTCATATCATTCCTTTTCATATTCAGGACCCTTTGGTTCCATTTGGAACTCCTAGAGTCAAGACTAGTAAAGTCGAATTCGCTCAAATTGTGCCTTTGTCTAGAAATTCCAAGTTGGGGCATGATATTCAAACCTATTAGAGTTTTATATTCATGTTTCCTGATGATATTCTCCCTCCATTAGAAATTAATACTAAATACATTAACAGTCAAAGAGAAGAAGGTGAAGAAGTTAATTCTGAGTATGAGAGGATTAGGGAAAAGATAGGATTCAAAGATATGGAGGATAAGGAGGATAAGGAGGATCTTAAAACATTGCTGAAGTCATATACTGAAGATATGACTAGAAATTTTATGCAAGGGTTCAAATTTTTGGCTATCCAACTTGGGAGTAAGTCAACACCAGGGAGTAGTAATAGTACACCTCATGCTAAGAAGAAGACCTATGGGGAAGTTATTTTCTCAAAGATTGGACCTCACAATCAACCTCATGAATTCAAGAATATGAACGGAACTTAAAATCCCAAGTTTTTAGAGTCTAAAGAGGTCCTTGACCCACTTATGGTGTGAAGGAAGCAACAAATGATTGGCAGCAACTCAGTGAAGAGTGTAGGAAATTTCTCCCTTTCGATAAATTCTTTAGGGCCAGCTGAAGGAGCCAGGAAAATTGCACTACTTTCAACTGTAATTAGATTTCACACCCTTAGACTCAAGGGTAACATACACGGACAAAAGGTTATAGTCCTAGTGGATGGAGGAGCCACTCATAACTTCATAGAGGCAGCCTTAGTGGAGAGGAGAAAGTTACAAACTAAAACTTTTGATGGTTTCATGGTCATCTTTTCAGCTCACAATTCTAAGGACTGCACTAAATGCATTCCAAAGCTCCATGTTACTATAGGAGATCATACTATTACTGACAAATTTTATGTAGTGAATGTGGTTGATACAAATGTGGTTTTCGGAGTCCAATGGTTATATTCTCTAGGAGAACATACAGTGAACTATCAAGTCCCTGAGTTCAAAAATTCGGATGGGAAACCCATCTTGTTGAGAGGGATGCACACTTACCCAAATAAAGTAGTGTCCTCTCATAGTATGAGGTATATATTTAGGCATGGAGATGGGTTTTTGAATGTTTGACTACATCTTCTAAGCCTCACTTGAAGGTTTCCAATCATCCTAAGGGTATAGAGCAGTTGTTGGGTAAGTATGAGAAGGTTTTTGGAGACCTTCCCATAGGGAGGCCACCAGACAGAGGGGTGGAGCATGCCATTGAGTTAGAGATAGGAACCCAACATTTCAAAATGCATCCCTATATTCACCCCAAAAGGATTCGAGATGAGATTGAGGAGGCCATTAAAGAACTTTTGGAATTGGGTCTCATAAGGCCTAGTTTAATCCATTATGCTTCTTCAATTGTTATGGTAAAGAAAAAGGATGGAACCTTGCGGATGTGCATTGATTTTAGGGCATTGAACAAGAAGACAGTGAAGAATATATATCTCCTCCCTAGGATTTATGAGCTCATGGATGATCCCCATGGAGAAAATTTATTTTCAAAGATTGACCTTAGATCTGGTTATCACCAAATTTGAATGAGGGAGGAAGACATACCAAAGAATGCTTTCAGATGTCACTATGGTAACTTTTATTTTCTTGTCATGACCTTTGGATTGAAAAATTATCCTTCCACATTTCAATCATGCATGAAAAATATCTTCCATAATAAACTTCATAAGTTTGTTCTAGTTTTCTTTGATGGCATTCTTATTTACAGTAAAACACAGAAGGAACACTTGCATCATCTAGAAGTGGTATTAAAAATTTTGCATGATCAATATTTGTTTGCTAAGCTATCAAAATGTAAGTTTCGTTTGACAGAACTTTTGTATCTTGGACACATCATTGGTCAATATGGTGTGAAGGTGGACATGGAAAAAATAAAATCCATTATAGAATGGCCTCGTCCCAAAAATCTCACTGAATTCAGAGGATTCATTGGAATTTGTACCTACTATAGAAAATTTTGGCGGGGTTCTCCTAACTCACTTCACCTCTAACTGATTTTAAAAATAAGGATGCTTTCCAATGGCATGAAGAGGATGAAAAATCTTTCCAAATAATGAAAGAGGTAATAAGCATTTTTCCTATTCTTGCATTGCCTAGTTTTTCTAAACCATTTGTCTTGGAGTGTGATGCATTAGGAAAGGGAATTGGAGCGATCCTAAGGGAAGGAGAACACCAAATATATTTATATAGTAGGAAGCTAAAACCACATGAGAAGATTTACTCTATTTATGACAAATAAATGTTATCCATCATGCATGCTTTTATCAAGTTTAGGCAATACTTGGTGGGAAACAAGTTTGTGGTCAAGACTAACCATAAAAGCTTAAGGTACTTCCTCACTCAAAAGGATATCAATGAAAGGAAGAAAGAGTGGGTGAGTAAGATTCAAGCATTTGAATTTTATATTCAATATGTGAAGGGGAATAATAATATGGTAGCATATGCCTTATCTAGAAGACCTTCTATTTCTCTAATGGATGTTGCAGAAGATTGGAAAGCTATATTAGAAGTAGAATATGCCAAGGATAATTTTTCTTGTGAAATTTTTTATGGGAATAACCATGATTATAGGTATAAGGTGTTGGAAGGAATCATCTACTACAAATATAGAATCTATTTGGTCCCTGGTTCGATTTTGAAGGAATATTCTTGAAGAGAGCTCATGATTCTCCTCTAATAGGCCACCTTTGTTTCTTCAAAACATATAGAATGTCAAGAGAACGATTATCTTGGAAAGGGTTGAAGAATGATGTTCTGAAATATGTTAATTAATGCCCAACATGTCAAAAAAATAAAGTGGAGCACAATCATCCAACTGGTATCTTACACCCCTTGCCTATACCAGAACAAAAATGGGAGAGCATTTCCATGGATTTCATCACTGGTTTACCCAAAGTATTTGGTAAGTATTGCATATTTGTAGTGGTGGGTAGACTCACTAAATTTGCTCATTTATTTGCTATTACTAAAAATTTCACTGATGCACAAGTGGCTAAGCTATTCTTTAAAGAAGTTTTCAGATTTCATGGGCTTCCCAAGATCATTGTTAGTGATAGAGATAGCAAATATTTTAGTGCATTTTGGAAAGAACTCTTCAAAATGGTGGGGACAAATTTTACTCCTAGAATAATATATAATCCACAAACCAATGGACAAATAGAGAGAGTGAATCAATGGTTGAAGGGCTACTTGAGGAACTATGTTAGTGGGAAGGAAAAGGAATGGATGAAATGGTTGCATTTGGGTGATTTTTGCTAGAATACTACTTTTCATATGTCCATTGGCATGTCTTCTTTTAAATAAATTTATGGTTATGATGCATCCACTTTTATTGACCATATCATTGGTGATAGTAGAGGCCCAAAAGCTAAGTATTGGATTGAAGAAAGTCAAGATAAAGTTGAAGGATTTGAAAGATAACTTGCAGGTTGCCAAAAATCAACAAAGGAAATATGTAGACCAACATAGAGTGGAGAGACATTTCCAAGTGAATGAATTGGTTTATTTGAGGTTGCAGACCTATACAAAATCCACCTTAAAAGGTAAAGGTTCGGAAAATCTCAAACCAAGGTTTATGTATTTCATGTTTCATGTCTAAAAAAAGTGATAGGGTAGAATATTTCAGTTTCAGAAACATTACCTCCCTTGGATGAAGAAGGAAAAATTACTCTCATTCCAAAAAGAATATTGAAGATAAGGGAAAGGAAGTTAAGAAGTGGAACTATAAGGGAATACTTGGTACAATGGAAGGATTTTCCTAGTGAGGAAGCCACTTGGGAAGATGAACAAATTTTTCAACATCCAAACTTGGCATTGCTTGAAGACAGGCAATATTGGGTGGGGAGGACTGTGATGTCCCCATCCCAATAAAACTACTAGCAAAAAATGTTTCGCCAACCTACTAGTTGCCTAGGTTGTGGTGGAGACATAAAATTTTGTAATAAGGGAGCTATGAGACCCAATAGGGCCTTATTTTACCATATACACATTGAATTGGGTCGTATAAATAATAAATGTGGAGAAAATAAAGTAGCATTTCTTCATGGAGATACTTGGAGGATCATGGAGTCCTTGGGTGTCTAGATTCCTCCCTACACTTGTCATAACCTACATTCAAATTAGAAATTATTGGAAATGGAATGTTATTGGGAGGTGAAGAGGTGTCAAGTACAATATCATGAGCCAAGGAATTCGAATTGGTGAAGGGAAGTAACTCCCATGGAAGAGGAAGAGGGTAGAAAGACATTGTGTGCCACTTAGAGAGAGATTCCATGCTCTTTATGACAACTATGATGGAATATTCTATGAAAAATTCATACCTGATTGCAAAACTATGACAATATGACATGACAAGGCTAAAAATAGCCACCAAGAGGGCGCATTTTGGGTTTATAGGCAACCATTCAAATTGGGGAAAGAATGGAAGCATGAGGAAGAGGACAAGTGTCATAGGAGTTACTAAACTCCTAGGATGAGTTGGAGGAGTCCTATGGAGGGATATAACAACCGATTCTGGTTATGGAATTAATAAGTGACTCTGTCTTCCATGATTGAGAATAAAATAACAATATATTGATAGATGATTTACAATTGGTTAGGCCACCTTTAAATATCGTTGGCCATTACATGAAGGATCACTTCCCCTTATTTACAATATAGATAATGTTTCATTAATTATCCTAAAATATTATTAATTGTTAATTATTATCTTATTTACTAATTATCTTCATAACATTGCCTTCACCTTAGAAAATCTTTGTCCTCAAAGATTTGATTTTTTCGATGTCATCTTTCACTCTAATTTTGCGTCGATATTAGAATCGGAGGAGATTTCTTCTGCGGAGACATGTGCTTCCTTTCCATTGATGATTTTGTAATGTATTTTCTAACGGTCCATACATTTATGTCTTGGGATCTAGTCATCACTGCATCGACGTTCTGTGTTTTTCTTCTTTTTTCTATCATCAAATTAACTGTTAGATGTTTTCGACCTATTTTCAATTTTATAGGAATATGATTGATGTTTGCGGCATTGATGAACCGGTGACCAATTATTTCCACAATATCTACATTGTGTCTCTTTTCCTTGTCGATAATTGTTATCGCCTCGTGTTTGTATTCCTTCCAATTTGTGTTATGTTGCTTTTGCTTTATGTCTTTCCACTTCTACATATGGTATGTCATGCATCTTTAATATTCTTGAAGGCATGGTTTAAGACCTCCTAAATAGGTTTCGAGTCATTATTTGTCAAATAACTCAAATACTTGTGTCAATAGGGATTCCCACTTATGTGTGAATTCCTCAACGCTTCCTTCCTGTTGTAATCTGGTAAGCTTTTTGAAAAAATCATCTTCTACGATCCCTTCAAACCTTCGAAAAAAACATTTTTGAACAAGTTCCAAGTTTAGGAAAAATTGTCTCCCTTCCACCACATGTATCAATTATAGGCGTACCCTTCCATATGCATTGACACATATTTCACCTTCTCTTCGTCGGATTGAATATTGTAGATGTCGAAGTACTCCTTCTCTTTTTTTAACCGAGCAACACATTGGTCTTCACTTGCATTGTATTTTGACAACTCTATTTTTTCCTTAGGTGGGTACACTATGTAATGATGATATTGGTTTCTTTTTCTTTACGGTTTGATGGTGGCTCGGAGCTACTAGATTATGCAACCGATATATTTGAATTGCTTTGTTGTTTGCAGTTATTTTTATCCTTTTCTGTCTCTACCATTGTAATGATAGAATTTATTTTGTTGTTTAATCGTGCCTCCATATCTAGAAGTACTTTTGTTTCAATATCTTGTTTAAGTGTCGCATTGTTAATCTTTATTTATTTTTGAAAATCTTCTTGATTCTTGGCAAGTGTTCCCTGTGTGGAAATGTGAGATGAGGCATCTAACTGTTGGGTGTGTTATCGTCTAGATTAATTCACCTAATATTTAATTATCGACCGGGGTTGGTAGGCTTAGAGTTGCTACAAAATATATGTGAAAGTAGAGGGGATCCTATGAAATTGTAGAAATATTTTAACAAACAAAAGATCGAAAGATCTTTCAAAATTAAAAACCAAGTCAAACTCCTAAGAATTCAACTATTTAAGTAATTGAACTAGAACAAAGTACTAAAACAGTATTAAGCTATACTATTATATTTGATAAAAAATTACTCAAGAATTAAAGATATAGATAATAATATCCTATGAAAGTAAACTACCCTTTATAGTAAGATCTAGTGAATAATCTCAAGAACTAATTATACAAAGAAATTTTATATTGGAAACATAATAACAACAAATGATAATTTATTTGATAAGCAAACAACTAACATTTTAAGTGAAAGGCTAAGATGTAAGGAAGACCTAACTTATAAACACATAGAAAACTTAACAAGGAAAAGCAAGTAGAAAACTTAATAAAAAGCAAGTAGAAAACTTAATAAAGATAACTTTGAATTCTATTCTACAAGTCTCTTCTGGTAATCATACAATGAAAAAGGAACAGTTTCTACTACTACGGATGATCTAACAAGGTACTAGTATACTTTCCTAAGGATAACAAATTTAATCCTAATCTTTACATGCAACGGATAAATCAATCCAAAAGCATGGTTACAAAACATTACAACAGTATTAGTTGAAGGGATCATAAACAAACAAAAGAAACAAAACAGAACATAACTCAAAACATGTTTAAGGTGAAAGAAGGTGGGAATGGGGATGAAATTTTAATAAATAATCTAAAACATAGTCTTAATGTTAAATAGAACTATCATCTAACCATCATAGTCAAAGCATACTTTAAAAACTAAAGAAACAGAACTTTAAATGGGTTCGAAACACACAAAAACACTAAAAAACAGAACGACGGGCTGGATGACAGACTGAACTGTAGGTCTGAAAGGGGTGTCTAAATGACAGTTTAAACAGGTTGTTCGAATGACAGTCTACACAGCTAAAATAACATAAATTAACCTAAATGATTTAATCTTCAGTTGAATTTGTGCACATGCAAATACAATACATAAAGGCAGGAAATAAACCTACTTAATAACCAGATTTAATAGCGAAATAATACTAAACTAATTCATAAAACATAAAGAAATCATTGCATATTATACCAAGAAACAAAGTGGAAATTAACTTAAACAAACTCATGACAGAAAGGAAATAAACAGAATTGAATCTATTTTAACTTGATGAAAGCAAACTATTCTACATACTTGTAAAATAAAGACTGAACAGTAAAGACGGAAATGAAATGACTGAAAGAAAATTGAAAGCAAACTATGCGTGCAACTAGTTATTTAACTTTTGAAATAAAACTATATTAATGCATTACAGAAATCAAATTAAATAAATGTTACAGTAATCTAATGAAATAAACAAACTAGAAATCAAAACTATATTAACTACAACAGAAAACGAGAACAAAAATTACACAAAGAAATGAACCTCTGGTTGATGAGGGGCCCTCTCAGCAATCAGGGGTGATTCCTAGCTAGTGCTTACACGAACGCAATCATGAACAGTAAAATATACAGATTTTATTAAAAGTAGGAAACAAAGTTACAGTGTCCTTCTCTAAAAACGACTGTCTAACTAATGAAAATGATCCACCCTTTTGCTTTCGCGTGGAGGCGTTTCTATAATGTTTACAAGAGATAAGCAAGTCGACCCTTTAGCGGTCGACTTCTCTCTAAATTTATTCAACAATTATGACCATTAACTAATCATAGGCCAACGCACAGTCGTCCTCCCTTCTTCAGCGCAAACAATTATCTTCATCGTGTGATGTGGCATGCAGACTCCTTCTTTAGCATGGTAGGTGGAGTGGTGTCGAGCAAGGGCAGCACATGGTAGCAAGTCTTCTAGAATGAGAATCATTCCATCATCCAAATGCATGGACATCATGTAGTATGCAAACCGTTCCAACGTTTTAATACCTGGAATCTGTTATCAATAGTGCGCGGTCTAATTAACGAGCCAGTAGGTGAGTTGGACCATGAGTTGGATATGCTCTACACATATCTAGTTGAATGCGTTGTTTGTTTATTTGTTTGTTGGCGAGATGGATGGTAAGTTGAACAGTGATGCGCATATCTAGCTGAATGCGTGTCTGTTGTGAGCTCGCCCAAAGACTATATAACCTGCAAACAAATATACATACATTAATATATCAAATGTGCTTCACATAATGTGAATTTTAATTAATAAAATCGTAAAATGATAACAATAAACATATTTTACATCAATCTTAAATTCGTGCATACCTGGGGCTCAATAGTGATCTGCAAGACATAAATTATGCAAAAAGATGATAAAACATGTGCTTAAATGTGTAATTTAACTACCAAAAGTTATAACAAAATGAGGCTCAACACTAACATGGGTTTTTCTAGGAATTAGTTTTTGTAACACCTCCATCAATGTATTACGGTCCTGCGTCATGGTGCTCAAGTTTTGTGTTATGGTGTTTATGTCTTGTGTCATGGTACTCATAGTGTCATCCAAGTCTTTTTGTTTCTCGTTCAAGATGTCCAATTTTCATCTAGCCTTCTTTAAAATACCAAAACAACTTCGTCTTTGATTTCTTTATTAAGCACTGTATTGTGATTTTTCATTTCTTCCTTCCAACTTTTTTGGTTGGCGGCGAGGGCGTTGATGTCCTTCTCCAATTTTTCGATTTGGTCCTTGTATGTGGAGGTGTGTATTTGGACGTTATTTTTCCTTATGGAGAGTTAGAGACACTTAAAGTCTTTTGTTTTAATAGATTAATTAATAATTATTATTATTATGATAATAATTCTATCAATTATGGAGTGAAATTTGAAGTAAAAATAATAATATAACTATTATTATATTTAATTATTTTTATTTTCAATTTGGGATTGTAAATTTTTAATAGAATAAATATTGATATAATTTAAAATTTATATAATATTTATTTTTTTTGTTTTAGAATGAAAATGGACGGGATCTAGAAAGAGGCGATACTACAAGGAGCAGGTGGAGATAGACGCACGAAATGATTGATGTATGTGAGGAGTATTGAGCAGTCAGAGGGAGAAGGGGCGCGATGTAGAGAGGAGTGTGAGGAGGGCGAAGGCTTGGAGATGAAGCAGGACACGCAAGAGGGTCTTGGCGCCGGGTGGAAGGGAGAGGATAGCGCAGAAAAAAGCACACGCAGAAGAGTGAAACATGCGATGGAGAAGGCATCGAGGTAAGGCACGAAGGGGAAACTAGCCACAAATATGGAGATGTAGGTGTGTTCAAGAAGAGTTAGACGTGTGTGGAATTGATTTCTATATAGGGGCATGAGGAGCAAAGAAGTGTATGCAGTGGGAGCTTGGTGCAGAGAATGGGGGAGGAGTGGTTGGATGCAACTTGTAGGTGGAGTGGAGTGAAGGTCTGCAAAAAGATGAGTGGTCTGGAGGAGGTGTGGGGGTATGGTATCAAGAGGGCAATGATTTTGATAGTGCACAAGAGTAATAATGGATGGAGGGCGTGGGAATGGTGTAGGAGGGAAAACTGAGAGGTGAGCATAGGGTGGGAGTGTGTGGGGAGAAGAGCGCAGGGTGGAGTGAGAGGACACAGTGTGTAGAGGAAGCGAGTTGAAGGGAGAGAGGTGATATGCAGGGAGAGGGATGTGTTAGTGGTGTGATATTGGAAGGGAGCGGAGAGGAGGGAACGTGCGTGAGTGGAGAGATGGAAATAAAGTAAGTGGAAAAGAATGGAAAGTGGGGTTACGAAGGAGAGGAAATGGAGTAGCGGGGAGAATTAAGAGTCGATGAGTTGAATCCAAGCTCACTGTAGGAGGAGTGAGTCCACTCTGATACCAAATGGAACAACCAAGATCGGTTGTGGAATTAAGAAGTAACTGCGTCTTCCATGATTGAGAAAAAAAAAAGAATATATTGATATATGATTTACAAATGGTTAGGCCACCTTTAAATATGGTTGGCCATTACATGAAGGGTCACTTACCCTTATTTACGATAGATATAATGTTTCATTAGTTATCCTAAACTGTTATTAATTATTAATTATTATCTTATTTACTAATTATCTTTGTAACAAAGTAAATTCGACCTTAGGGGACCCAATGAGGATTATAAAAAGATATCATGAGGAAGGAGAATGGATTATGATCATTTTTAGAATTGCCTTTGGCATTTTGGAAAGCTCTTGCTTCTCCATTGCATGATGAGTGTTCACTCTCACTGCTAGTGAGTCAATTTCAAGGGAGTTGGATTCCTATCCAAATTGGTTTTTTTATAGGACTTACAAACCTCTCATTTGGAGCTGAATGAAGTGTTTTAGTTGCATATAGAAGGTTGATATCATTCGTGACTCATCTATTTCTCCATTATTTCATCCCTATCTCATTATTCCCCATGTTTTCATATGATGGTGCACTTGTGAGAATGATGCTTGTGCTTGGCTGAGATTAGTTGATAACCAATCTTGGGTTGTTGGTCTAAATGAGAATGAGTTTGTTTGTAATTGATGTAAAAGAATGTCTATTAGCAATTACATAAAATGAATTTGAAAGAATAATTAAATATTATTCTTTGAGAAAGAACCAAAGACAGAAATTTGTGAATAACACAGAAATATGGGAATGCAACAGAAATCATGAATGATACACATAAATTCTTGTCTTCAGACAGAAAGTGTATTGCATTCACTAAAATGGGCATTAGCAAGAAGTTTTTTATAACTAAAACAATTTGTTATCCATCAAGCGCTTGATTCCAGGTGTCAAAGCATAGTTCCTATGACCATCATTAAATCAATAATACGGTTTCAATTTTCTGCTAAATGAATTGATTAATGAGTCATTGCCCAAAACGTTTTTGTTATGGTTCACGAATTTATTGCTAAATAAATTTAATGATATGCTGCCCAAAAACGTTTTTTAAACTATATTATGGTTTACAGAATTGAAACCGTCTATCATAACTGATCAAATGGATGGTATAAAAAGGAAATTTGTATATGCAAACGGTGTAGTGGAATATTGAAAGACTCTGTTGTGAATGAGGTTTTGCGTGAGGTAGAATGCAGCATACTCATCATAGTGCAGCATTTAAATTGGAGAAAATGCAGTAAGGATACACATAGCGCAGTGAGCAATAAATTGGTGAAGACATGCAGAGTTGGTGAAGACACGTAGAGCTATAAATTGATGAGGACATGCAGAGCTGGTGAAAACACGTAGAGCTATGAATTGATGAAGACATGCAAAGCATTGAATTGATGAATTCAGCGCAGCATATGAATTGGAGAAGACACAAATGCAGTGAAGTAATGAATTGTGAACGCATTCGCTCGAATGAATTTGAAAAGATGCAGTGAAGGAAATTTTAATGCAGAGAACCGAATGTATAGGAAGTACAATAAATGAATTGAACATTGTGAAATTATTCAGCAATGGAGAAATGCATATCGGTGAAGTATCAGCAAAACATAGAGCTATGAAGAGATTGCATAAATGTTGGTATGCATTGGATTTTATTAATGAGCCAAATGATAAATTGTATTCTGTTGCAAGTTCTTCCATTTTCTGAGTACTCAAGTTGCTGTAGATTGATTTAGTAAATAAATGAAATAGAGATCTGTAAATGTTACTAAAAGATCAATAAGATACTGGATACACATGATAATTCAGTTACAAACTTTAATACTAATCTTTGATTACATCATTTATTGCATAAGTGAAGAAAGTTTTGAGACAGATTATTGGTGTGATAGAGTAGTTTGACAGATATTTCTTGACATGATTATTATTGACTGAAAGTGTTTTGAGAGATGTTGTGACAGAATGGGGATGTTGTGACAGAATGAGTTGTTGTTAAAAGTTTATATTTGATATAGATTGGGTCTAAAAAGATAACATGTTTGGTTTAAAAGTATGTGAAACATGTTGGTTCCTATATTACAAGGAGGAGGGCAGGTGCTAGGGAGACTGACAGTCTCATTGCAAGTTGAAGCTTGTATTCAGACAGTAGGAGTTGTCTTTCAGTAAGAGCTGAAAATAAAGAGGTAGTTTCCTGAGGTAGTAGGCTCATCTGATTTGTTGCCTAGATAAAACATGATGTAATTAAAGTTGCTTGCTTTACATCCATAAGAAGAAGAGGTTTTTCCTTTTATGGGTTTCCTCAAGAACAATTTTTGTCTCTATCCATTTTATGTGTTTGATGGTTATAAGCTACATTAAAAATATAAATAAAATTATAAACAACTTATTCACCCCCCCCCCTCTCAGTTTTTTGACTTGATTAACAATTGGTATCAAAGCCGATCACTTCAGATCTCAGTTTAATCGTTGGAAGTGTGGTCTTTTATGATGGATAAGAAGTCTAAATTTACAAAACATGGATTACCTCTATTTGATGGACATAATTATGCTTTTTGGAGTATCAGGATGAAATTGTTTTTACAGACTCAAGGAGTAGATGTTTGGAAAGTTGTGATGAATGAATATAGTGCTCTGACAACCATTCCAACAGATGTTGTAGGTAAGAAACTTTATGAAATTAATTCCAAAGCCATGTATTCAATACTTGGAGGTTTAGTAGGGTCAGAATTTGTTAAGGTTATGCACTATGAGTCAGCTAAAGAATTATGGGACAAAATGAAAAATCTTTATGAAGGAGATACTAAGGTGAAAAATGCTAAGTTACAGTCATATAGGAGTCAATTTGAAAGTTTAAAAATGGAAGAATCTGAAGATATAGCAACTTATTTTCTTCGTATTGATGAAGTAGTAAATACCATGAGAGGTCTAGGAGAAAAGGTTAAAGATGTTGATATTGTGCAAAAGGTACTTAGATCTTTACCTGTAAGATTTAATTCAAAAATATCTGCTTTGGAAGAAAGAACTGATATCTCTACTTTAGAAATGGATAAACTACATGGAATAATAATAGCATATGAGATGAGAAACTCTGGTGAGGATTCCTTCATGAAAGAAGTAGTTTTCAAGGCGGCTAAGAAGAATAAGAAGAAAGTTGAAGCAGAAACCAGCAATCATGATGATTCAGAAGAAGATAAGGAAGAAGTTAATTTTGCCAAAAATATGAAAAAGGGTACTGGTAAATACAAAGGTAAGCTTCCTCTTAAATGCTTTGGTTGTGGTAGAATAGGGCATTTTTCCTCCAAGTGTCCTTACAATAAGCATTGTGATGGTGAAGAAAAAAGCAATAGAAAGAGTAAAGAATACAAGAAAAAGTATAAGAAATATTTTCAAAGAAACTCATATAAAAAAACAAAGTCTATTTATTAAAGATGATAGTGATTCTTCAGAAACAGATGAAAGTGATGTTAGCTCAGATATAAGACTCTTTATGGTTGTAGAAAATCAGAATGATGAATTTATTGAAGAAGAAGAAGGTGAAGTTGATTTAGAAGCTGAACTTGTAAGTGCATTGACTGAACTTAGAAAAGTAAGAAGAGAATGTAAACATTTCAAAGAAGAAATTGAAAATCTTGAAAATGAGTTACAGAAATCTAGCAAGTTGATAGAAAGCACTGAAAGTGTGATAATTGATTTAAAGCTCAAATTGAAGAGGCTAAATTAACTGAAGAAGCACTAAACAACTTGCTTGTAGAAAAGGATAAGGAAAATGAATATCTAAAATTTGAAGTTGTTTCAGTGAGAAAGAAGGTACAAGAAAATAACATGAATGGTAGTTCAAATATTTTAGAACAAAATATTAGTAATCAAATATCAACAAATGACAAAACTGGAATTGGTTATAAATCTGAGACTACTAAGGCAAGTACTAGCACAAGTACTGAAAAGACAGGTACTGATGTGAAAAACACTAGCAATCATATGGAATCAGTAAAGCAAAAAGAAAATCAAACCCCAACAGTACATAAAAAGAAGTTATGACAAGTACCAGAACAAGTTTAATGGCTATTGTTTCTTTTGTTACAAGTATGGACATAAAGCTGCTTTTTGTAATGCATTCTCAAGAAACATAATTGCACATAAGAACCATGACAAATATAGAGTTGACTATGGAAGAAGGCATGATAGAGTCATTCAGAACAATGTGAATAATTCCTATAATAGATTTGATGTCTTAAGTTGAAAGTGAATGTTATAGATGTAATAATTTTGGACATATATCAAGAAATTGTCCAATGAACTTTCATAAATCTGTTGAGTCTAATTATACCAATCTGAAAACTAGATGTTGGAAAAAGAAAAGTGATCATTTGGAATCTGAAAATGCACTCTAGCTTTACAGGCCGATCATAAAGTGAAATGGTGTGTGGATAGTGGATGTTCTAAACATACGGCATGAAGAAAACATAATTTTGTTACTTTGGATGAAGGAAAAGAAGGTACAATTACTTTTGGAAATGAACAATCAACTAGAATAATTGGAAGAGGTACTGTGTGTTTGAATAATAAGAATATTATGGCTGAAAATGTTTTACTAGTTGAGGATATGGAACATAATTTGTTAAGTGTAAGTCAAATTTGTGATAAAGGGAATTATACGATTTTTTATTCTAAAAATTGTCAAATCGGGTATGTCAAAACAAATTGGTTAGTTGGAACAGCTACAAGAACACCAAGTAACATTTACATACTAGATGAGAAAAAGGAATATTGTTATCTTGGAAATGAAGATGAAAATTGGTTGTGGCATAAAAGGCTTGGACATATTAATTTTGAAAGTCTGATTTAGTTAAACAAAAAGGAAGCAATAAGAGGTTTACCTTTCATAAATAATCTTACAAACTATGTTTGCAAACAATGTCAACATGATAAACAAACTAGATTTAAGTTTAAAACAAAAGAATACTCTACAACAAAACCTTTGAAACTAATACATGCTGATGTCTGTGGACCTATGAGGACAAAAGGATTAAATGGTGAAAGATATTTTCTATTATTTGTGGATGATTTTACTCGAATGACTTGGATGTTTCTATTAAGAAGGAAGTCTGAAACATTCTATTGTTTTCAAATTTTCAAAGAGTTGACTGAAAATGAAATTGACATGAAAATTAAATTCTTAAGATCAGACAATGGAGGAGAATTTGTTTTTAAAGAATTCAATAAGTATTGTGATGATAATGGTATCAAAAGACATTTTTCTGTTACTGAAACTCCTCAACAAAATGGTGTTGTTGAAATAAAAAATAGGATTGTTATGGAGATAGAAAGAACAATGTTAAATGAATCTAAACTAAGTAATATACTTTGAACTCAAGTTGTTCATACTGTTGTGCACATATTAAATAGAAGTTTGTTGAGAAGTAATAGTAAGATCTGAAAATAAAGAGGTAGTTGTCTAAGGTAGTAGCCTCATCTGAGTTGTTGCCCAGATAAAACATGATGTAATTAAATTTGCTTTTTTTACATCCATAAGAAGAAGAGGCTTTTCCCTTTTTGGGTTTCCTCATGAACAATTTGTGTCTCTATC
The DNA here is from genome assembly GCA_001517045.1 of Pseudotsuga menziesii. Lineage (NCBI taxonomy): Eukaryota > Viridiplantae > Streptophyta > Pinopsida > Pinales > Pinaceae > Pseudotsuga > Pseudotsuga menziesii. The sequence goes on along the minus strand of LPNX010493941.1, from coordinate 316,892 downwards.
CATTTTATGTGTTTGATGGTTATAAGTTGCATTAAAAATATAAATAAAATTATAAACAACTGATTCACCCCCCCCCCCTCTCAGTGGTTTGAATTGATTAACTTGGGTACATGATTTTTGTCTCTATAATGCGTTTTTCCCATGCTCTGTAAGTCAAATGATCATAAATACATGTGCAAAAAATCCCACATTTCCAAGCTATTGTTTGACTAGTTTTCATGTATTGGCTTCCATTTCGAAGGAGATATGTATCTTATCTGTAATGAGAAATTTATATGATGTTAAATTTTGTTGATGAATATATTTGCATGTTGTATATGATACCCATTCATCATTATATTTTCTCAACCATTTCATTTATTTTATATGAGTTAAAGTGGAGCTATCAATGTCATTTACCCTTAAGCAATATCATTGAAAATTAACAAACAAAGGTGAAACTCTATGATCAGTTTTTAGAAATAATAACAATGTATAATGATGGTAAATTAGTTCTTATAGAATTCCCCATATTCTTCTTATAAACTTTGGAGGGCCGTACATGAGTTTGGAATCCATTTTTTCCTACACCCTAGGGGGGGATTTCATCACAATTTCCTAGTAATTTTTTCCTTTTGTCATTAACCCCAAATGAAGTTGCATAGGTATATAACCAGTCCCAAAGTGATCAGAGAGTCTCTTGAGAGTGATTAATACTCCTTGTATCATTCCCTTTAAAATTTGGGACCCTTTGGTGCCATTTGGAACTCCTAGAGTCAAGACTAGTCAAACCGAATTTGCTCAAATTGTGTCTTTGTCTAGAAATTCCAAGTTAGGTCATTAAATTCTTGGTCATATTATTTATCCAACTCACTACATAATAATTCCTTCTAGTCCTTCTTTTGTTCCTTCTTTGATTCCTCCTTTGAGTCTGTCTTCGACTTCATCCTCCTCACCCTATTTTAGGTTGAGCTCATCCACACCTAGTTCATCCTAGTTGGTTCTGTGTAATGCCCCATTTTTTACAAGTTGGGGAATTAACTAATTATTGATTGCACATGGGGATAAAAGCACATAATTAGAAATAATATTAAGTCGTTATTGAAAAAGGGAACCTCTTAAGTAGTATCAAGTGACACTCATGACATGTGATGTGTAATTAAAAATGCATGTGACATGCATAATTAAAGTTGCATGCGACATGCGAAGGTCAAAAAGAGTGAAATGTTTGGAATTCGTTGTTATTATTCATCTTTGATATTTGTATTTGAGAGATAGATAAGCTTAATGGGTGTCGAGGATGGAAACCTAACAAGTATTGGTTTCGATGCAAAAATCTATCCATAACCAATTCTGAGCATAGATCATCTGGATCTATTATCGTGTGCTTCATTACAGATAAGTTTGTGGAGTTTTAGGGTAGAGTGTTAACTTACTACATAATTGGGCATACTCTTCATTGTTAGGATAGGAATCACCACATATTGAGCAAGGGTGTGTTATTTCTTGAGTTCATGTACTTGTTAGGAGTCGTATTCTAGTATTATAGGGTGATTCTTAGTGGAGTGTCTCTCCCAAATCAACTAGCAGTTGAATTAGGTCGAGTTAAATGAAGATTGGGCTTGTGAAGGACACATCATATTAATTAATGGAGGAGTGATCTCATGTCTAACTATTGCATGGCCTATATTTGAATTCATGGGAATCTAGTTGAGCATCATTCCCTTATTATAAATCAAACACCAACTATGAGAAATGATCTATCATTCATGGTTGAGATCCAACCTTCCACTGCTGTCAATTACCTTACATGACAGATATTGAAAGAAAAAACATATTTCATGGTATTTGAAAGTCATATCTAGTGTTTGGATCCACATTCTTCCTCATTGGGGGCATTAACTACTGAACTAGCAATGATACATTTATTTGGAGACCAGATCTATCAAGAGGAAGTCATGTTCTCCATTTTAGGAGTTGCATGCATCACATAAAGGGGTGATCTGGTCATGGGAGCCTCTACTCTCATTGTGGGACTTGATTTCACTTTCTTCCATTGCTACATACATTCCAAGAGCTCACTAAAACTACTACAATGATCATTCAAACCTTAGAATAACTACTTAAGCGATTCAATTATTGAGAGTGCGATATGTTGTTATACTTTGTTTCCATGTGGATTGGAGCTTGGACTATTGGGTTGAACTCCACAATTTGAGGACTGTCATAACTATTGCATGCAAAATTGGAGGGCATGGTATTGCATTTGTTCCAACCATCTACATCAAACTATCAACATTGTTTAAATCCATCTACAGTACACCCTCAACATTGTTTAAGGTCAAAGTTATTCCACTTATGATGCACAGTTACCCATTACTGATTTGAAGTACTTGTTATTACCATGCTTGCATAAACAATTCTATATATTCCATTAGTGTTATCAAGCCTAATATCAAGGGGTTTCTAATGTTTATCCATTTATTATGACATGCAATTAATCTTTGAATGAGAAAATTGTTACACAAAATATTTCAAACAACCAATTAAACTAGTAGCCACAAAAAATAAGGGAAATAAATACATGCAGTAGAAAAAATTCATTACTTGGCATGTTATAGTAGTATTGGAGCATGATACCTGAAAATTATGGGGACATAGCATATTGAATAAAGGTGCATTTTATTTCTATTGTAGTGCATGTTGATGCATGATAGCGCATGTGAGTGCATGTTAGTACATGTCAATTATGGTGCCATGCATGACAGTGCATGTTAGTATGTATGGATTTAAAAGTAGGGAGATGATTCCAGTGATAGGTTGAGCATGACCTTCAAGAAAAAGAGTTAAGGATTCATAGGGGACATGGAGGATTCATTTTTAGGTAGTTTTATGAGGATCCAACAAATTTTGGAGGAGACAATGAGACAACTCGAAGCCACCAGAGTCAACTCCCATCTCAACAAAACTTTAGGGAGAAAATTTTTGGAAGAGTTCAAGTCAACAAAGTTTGAGAAGCTTGGTATGGGAATTCAACATACAAATCCAAAACACAAATAGTGGAATCAAGGATTTCATGAAAAAAAAATTCAGTGGGTTCTCAAGTTTCATAATCTTCCAAATAGAGTAGGAACCAAATGAGAAGAGAGTAGATTTGTTTCACATGTCAATATAGTTGGACACCTAGTCATGCATGTGGCGACCCTAAATATGACTACAATATTGAAGAAGAGTCACTTCTTAGAACTATAATTGAGGATCATAAAGGATAGGTGGGGGTAGCCTTAGAGTTGTCCTATGAGACCAGTGACACCAACACATCTAAGGGACAAATGGATGGATGGAAAGATAACACATGTGATGTAGCTTTCCATTCAACCAATATTGAGGATTTTTCATCTCACCTCCATAGTGGTGCTTGTGAGGATCTGGGTGTGTTAGCACCTAGATATGATCAGGATGGGATGTTGGGTGATTTTCCTTTGGATGTTCAGATGACCTATAGGGATTTGTTCGTATAGGAAATTGAAGATGAAGTGGAGGACCTCACCTATGACCCTATGGTTACTAGAGATTCCATGTAAAACACTTATATGGATATTTAGGAATGCAAGATGCATGTGGATGTAATGTCCCTTTTTTTTTAAATTTCCAAAATGCCCAATTTTCCAATTTTTTCACAATTTTGGCTCTTGACTAGTTTTAGTGTCTTGGTCTCCAAATCAGCCCAATTGCTCTCAAATATTTAGATAAGGTGTATGAATGATATAATAAATTAATTATTATTTTCATGGATGTATTATGGCCCTCCAATCACTTTTGGAAGTCTGTACTAAATTCTGAACAAGATAGATGATTTTACTGGCAATTTTGGGCTCAAATCCCCTCGGGGTAAGTGGTAGAAATGGCTTCCCAAATGTCCAGAAACCCACTCAAATTATTAAATTGTAGTATTGGATGTGTATAATAAATTATCAGAGACTCATATGCATAACCAATCGACCTCCCATGGATGTTATCACTTCTTTCAATCAGATATAAAACTAGTTTTGGACCCTTGGGGAAATGAGGTGTAGTTTGCTCCAATTGCTATGAAATTCGACCCAATGGCCACAAATACTTAGTTACTAAAAATGAAACCCATAATATACTTTAATTATAGTCCAATTATTCATAAATCATCAATATTTTATACATCCATTCGAATCCATCTAGATTACAAGAGCTTACAACAAGGTAGTGGGGAAATGGCATTGTTTCTTCATTATTGGGAAATAATACATGATATTTCTTGGAATTTATACCTGAGATATTTCTGAGATTAAATATAAGATAATTTAAATCATAATACAAAATACTGGAGCAAGAGAAGCTCCCTCAAAGAAATGAATATCTTACCAAGTGCGCCTCACTCCTTAGAGCTGAAATATGGTGAGAAAACTTGAGATGAAAGGAAGAACAAGTTGAACTTCATATGTAAAAAAACTGATGTATATTGTACCTATAACTTATGAATCCATTTAATCTCCTTGAAATACATGAGTGGCCTCTCCAAACACCAACTAGGATGGGAATCTTTCACCCTCGAAATTGGCTAAGGCATGAACTAGTCATCCACTAGCTCTCTCTCTTCACAATGACAATTTTCACAAATGATAAAAAGGGCCTTATCATGGCTTATACCTGAATTTTATAAAAATTATTAGTATTCTAAGGTTTCAAATCCATCCATAAACCCAAGCCAAGTTGAATTGGTGTGGATGCTCATGCTATGCCAAGTGGCCTCCCTCTTTACCTTCCCTCTTCTCCCAAATTCAAGTAGGAGCCTCTTGGCCTTCTCCAGCTCCTATGAGCGCCCTCTAAGATGCTCTATTAAAGCCTAAAATTTCAGAAATGTCAGATGTCAGCCTTCATATCTGACTTGTGTCATAACTGTCATATAATCTCCATCATTGGTGTCATAGATGTCATAAATGTAAGGGGAATCTAGCCTAGTGTCCATGAAACTCCCATTTGGCTCTTCCTCTCCACATTTAAGTTAAAATTCATCCCAAATTCGACCTATGAAGCATATGTACAATTATATTAACCTTAGAATCATCCAAAAATATTAGGCTTCCCATAGATTCAAGATTGCAAGAGGAGGATGCCATTTAACATAGGAATTCTAGCTTGAGTGGGCCCCATAGTCTCCATGTGTCTCCATTCTCCATAGCCATTTAATTTTTCACTTGAATTCATTTAATTAACTCCATTAAATATATATTTATTCCTTCTAATTTCTAAACACCATTTATTAGCTCCCTTATTAACTTCCCAATGTTTCCACCCAACCTACAGAACTAGTAGGATTGATCAAATTTTCCTGCTATGCAATTATTTGAATGGGGACATTACAGTCCTCCCCACCCAATATTGCTTGTCCTCAAGTGATTTCAGATTTGTATGCTGCAAAATATTCTCCTCTTCCCTTGTGTCATCTTCACTTGGTAGATCTTCCCATTGCACCAAGTATTCTTTGATTGTTTTGCTCCTCAATCTTCTCTCCCTTGTCTTCACAACCTTTTCCGGAATAAGTGTGAGTTTTCCTTCATCATCCAAAGGAGGGAGTGTATCTTAAATGAAAATTTGTTGACAAATATCTTTCTTGAGACAAGAAACATGAAATACATTATGAATTTTACTCCCTTCCGGAAGTTCCAACTCATATGCTACTTCTCCAATCTTCCGGATTACCTTGTAGGAACCATAGTATCTTGGATTTAGATTTCCTACTCCATTAATTTTGAGAGATGTTTGTTTGAATGGATGCAACCTGAAATACACTAAATCATCAACCTGAAAGGTCATTTCCTCTCTATGTTTATCTGCATATTGTTTTTGTTGATTTTGGGGAACCTGCAAATTGTCTTTTAAAAGCTTTAAAATCTATTGGCTTTCTTCCACCCAATATTTAGTTTTTGGAGCTCTACCATCACCAAATATCATATCAACAAATGTAAGTGCATAATAACCATATAATTCTTTTAAAGTAAACATCTCTATTGACATGTGAAAGGTGGTGGTGTCGCAAAACTCACCCAAGTGTAGCCATTTGGTCCAAGCTTTTTGTTGTTCTCCCACATAGTTTCAGAGGTACCCTTCCAACCATTTATTCACCCTCTTTGTTTTTCCATCAGTTTGGGGATGGTATCTTTTACTTGGAGTCAACTGAGTGCCCACTATTCTGAAAAGTTCTTGCCAAAAATCACTCATGAATCTACCATCTCTATCACTCACAATTCTCTTGGGGAGCCGGTGCAATCTGAAGATTTTTTTGAAAAAAAGTCAGCCACTTATGAAGCACTAAAACACGATGTAACAGCAAATAAAGGATCAAACTTAGTCAATATTTCCACTACCACATATATTAAATCCTTGCCAAAATATTTGTGCAAGCCGGTGATGAAATCCATTGATATATTATCCCATTTTGCTCTGGAATGGGCAATGGTTGTAATAAACCAGCTGGGTATGTGAGTTCTGATTTTTTTTTCTGACATACCTTACATTCATTCACATACTTATAAACATATTCCTTCAGCCCTTCCCAATATTGCTTGTCCTCAAGCAATTTCAAACATGGATGTTGAAGAACCTGCTTTCTGTATGATTCTTTGAAGTTGCCACTGAGTTTCCCAACTTTAAGTCTTTGAGGTTCCATGAATATTATAGAGAGGAACCACCATGCTTTCTGCTGCACTACTCTAATTAAAATTACTTTATTAAGTGGGGAATCCATCTCCCATACTGCTTGTTTCCCAAAAAAATTGAAATCAATGGGACTAAAAACTATCCCAGGGTACCATTGCTTGAATTGAACTCCAACATTTAAGAGTGCTCTCCAACCCATACCATTAGGAAAGAGAATTTCAGTATCCCATTTTCTTGTATGAATTCTTCCAAACATCATGAGTACATAATATATATCATCAAAGTACATAACAACATAATAAAAATGTAGATCAAGGAGGTACCTCATCAAAAAATCATGAAAGTGCTTATACCTGCAAGTAAGTATACCACCATTTTCCAAGTGCATACAAGCTTCAAGTCACCAATAAAATCTGATCCAATGACATAGGTGAGGATCCCATGTCCTATAATGCTGCTCCAAAAGGATGTGATATGCATCAAAATATTCAGCCATGTATTCTTTCATCCAAGAAGTGAATGAAGAATCTCCACTCAAATATGAACCAAATAATGAGCAAAACAAACAAAGAGACTTCAAATGTCTCAAAGAAGTCTCACCCATACATCCATGAATGAGAGAATCATAAATATATAACAAATTATGTGGCTGGAAACAAAAATGTTTTCCAATCATAAATCTATTCACCCCATTGTTGGCTGAAGATCCTCCAACATCAAATGAACTAAGTGTTGAGAAAGAAAAACCATGAGTCTTCAAGTGACTCAAATGCATATAATAGGTGCATCCATGTAGATGTGCATCATCATAAAGTAACAAAGGATGTTGTTGAAAATGTGAATAAGAGTGTGCTCCAACCATGTCATCATAAAAAGTAAATCTAGTAGTTTCATACTCCTCGTGTGGCACCATAAAAAAGAACCCTTTCACCCATACTTCATTGAGACTAATGCTGCAAAACATGGAATTGTAGGATGTAGGAGCAGAACTAAATCACCCAAATGATCAAAAAGTGTAGAATTTTCATCATGGGAAGGATCCATATGGGTAGTATTATGAATCTCCTTCAAAAGTGTGAAACCTTTGTCATATATTGGTTCCAATATAGAGGAATCATGCTCTTCTTTAAAAATTGCATAACCTTCATCGAGAGACAATTCAAGTTCCTCTTCCACCACATAAAGTGTTTGTATATCTTCAAGTTCATCTTCAAACACATCAAGCACATTCAAATTTCCACATTTCTCGTGGTCCACCATATCATGAGAATCCTCCAAACAATCTACCATTTGACAATCTGAAACATAGGAGGAAAAACAAGTGTCTTGCAACTTTTCAAGAAGGTTCTCTTTTTGAATTTTGAGCTTATGAATAACTTCATAAATATTCAAGTATGATGCATGTAACCATTCACTAAGCTAAATGACATTTTTTATATCAAAAATAAAATACATGAAATTACCTTTGATGTTGCACATTTCTCTTTGAATCTTCTCCATGTCTTCAAGGAAGGATGGCTCCTCCAAGGAAGTAGCTCTCCAACAAGAATTTGATACCAATGCTTGAGTGTCATGGAGTATTCTAAAGGCCTCTTGGATATTATTTTCATTCATATTTAAGGACCCTTCAATAAAATGATGCTCTTTCAAATGAATCTCCTCATCTTCTTCCTTCTTGCTTGGACCAACTTCATGAAGCTCAAGTGGTGATGGGGAAGTCGATCTTGTTTCTACTTCAACTGCTACAAGGTCTTCATTTTAATGTTTAATGGAAGTTTGGATTGAAGAAACACTTTCAAAATTGATATATATGTCACCAACATAGAGGTGTGAGCACCCATCAAAAGGTACTCCTTCATAGTTCAAGCATCCATCATTAGATTCTCTTTGTTTGATTTCCAAGGTAGAATGTGTCTCAAAATTATCTTCAATATTTTCAATAGAAAATTCTTCATACTCATGTGATGTCTCTTCATATTTTTCAGAATCACTTGGGATTGAATTTCTATCCTCTTCATGTACTACTTCTTCTACTTCACCTATTTCAGAACTAGGTGGTTCATGGGTCTCCTCATTTTGCTCCTTCAAGCAAGTTGATGCATTTTTCCCCTTGGTTTTCTTAAAATCAATATATTTTTTCCAACTTTGGATATCCAAAAATTATAATCCTTTCATAATATTATTTTTCATGTCTTCAATCATAGTTTCAATGATTTTTATATGCTCCTCACCATCATATGAGGTTCCCTTTTCATCCCTAGTCATAGTTTCCTCTTCAACAAAAGCACTTTTGGGTTTCAATATCTAATAGTGGTCCCTAAATTATTGTAATCATAAATATCAGACCACATCAGGTGCCAATATCATGCTATTATACAAATTTTAATGTTCATTTTTTAAATTTTTACCAAAATGCCCAATTTTCCAAAATTTTCACAATTTTGGCTCTTGACTAGTTTTAGTGTCTTGGTCTCCAAATCAGCCCAATTGCTCTCAAATATTTAGATAATCTGTATGAATGATATAATAAATTAATTATTATGTTCAGCTATGTATTATTTCCCTCCAGTCACTTCTCAAATTTTGTACAAAATTCTGAACAAGATAGATGATTTTACTTGCAATTTTGGGCTCAACCCCCCCCCCCCTCCCAACGGTAAGTGGTAGAAATGGCTTCCCAAATGTGTATAAACCCACTAAAATTCTTAAATTGAAGAATGGTATGTGTATAATACATTATCAGAGACTCATATGCATAACCAATCGACCTCCCATGGCTTGTATCACTTCTTTCAATCAGATATAAAAAACTAGTTTTGGACCCTTGGGGAAATGAGGTGCAGTTTGCTCCAATTGCTATGAAATTCAACCCAATGGAAACAAATTATCAATTAATGAAAATTAAACCCATAATATAATTTAATTACATTCCATTCATTCATAAATTATTAATATTTTATACATCCATTTGAATCCATCAAGATTACAAGAGTTTACAACAAGGTAGTGGGGAAATGGCATTGTTTCTTCATTATTGGGCAATAATACATGAGATTTATTGGAATTTTGACCTGAGATATTTCTGAACTTAAATATAATATCATTTACATCAGAATACAAAATACTGGAGCAATATAATCTCCCTCAAAAAGATGAATAGCTCACCAAGTCCTCCTCACTCCATAGAGCTGAAATATGCTGAGAAAACTTGTGATGAAAGGAAGAACAAGTTGAGATTGATATGTCCAAGAGATACTGTAGCTTGAACCTGTAAATTATGACTCCATTTAATCTCCTTTAAATACCTAAGTGGCCTCTCCAAACACCAACTAGGATGGGAATCTTTCACCCTCGAAATTGGCTAAGGCAAGAACTAGTCATCCACAAGCTCTCTCTCTTAACAATAAAAATTTTCACAAATCATTAAAGGGCCTTCTCGTGGATTATCCCTGAATTTTATAAAAATTATTGGTCTTATAAGGTTCCAAATCCATCCATAAACCAAATCCAAGTCGAATTGGTGTGGCTGCTCATGCTATGCCATGTGGCCTCTCTCTTCACCTTCCCTCTTCTCCCAAATTCAAGTAGGAGCCTCTTGGCCTTATCCAAATCCCGTGAGCATCCTCTAAGATGCTATATACATGCCTAACATGTCAGATATGTCATATTTCAGCCTTCAGATCTGAATTTTTTCATAATTGTCATAGAATCTCCATCATTGGTGTCATAGATGTCATAAATGTAAGGGGAATCTAGCCAAGTGTCCATGAAACTCCCATTTGGCTCTTCCTCTCCCCATGTAAGTTACAATTAATCCAAAATTAGACCTATGAAGTATATGGACAATTATATTAACCTTATAATCCATCCAAAAACATTCGGCTTCCCATATATTCGAGATTGCAAGAGGAGGATGCCATTTAACATAGGAATTCTAGCTTGAGTGGGCCCCATAGTCTCCATGTGTCTCCATTCTCCATAGCCATTTCATTTTTCACTTGCATTCATTTAATTAAATCCATTAAATATATATTTATTACTTATAATGTATAAACACCATTTATTAGCTCCATTATTAACTTCCCAATGTTTCCACCCAACCTAGGGAACTAGTAGGATTGATGGAATTTTCCTGCTATGCAATTATGTGAATGGGGACATTACAGAGGATTGGTGGGGTGGCGAGTTGGAGTTGGTACACTCTTCATAACCTACAGCATGAGTTCATGCATCTATGATAGGTGAGATACATGAGGAGGATATTAGTACTAGTGATGCAATGAAGGATCCTCATTTAGATTTACAGGAATGAGTGGAGAGGCATGAATCAGAGAGGGATGACTCTATACATGCTAAGCAGTGTGGAGGTTATGAGTCACATATTGTGGAGGATTCATTAATGGATATAATTGTAGTTGGATATGTGTTTATTGGACATATACTCCAGGGACCATCCAATAATGACATGGATGCATCCCTTTTTTTCGGGATGGGTATATTATAGGTGTGTGGGATCCTGGTTTGGATGACACCAGTAGAGTGAGTGCACAGGAGGATACTGCTACACACACAAGATACATGGTATATATGACACATGAGGGAATGAGTGGTGTTTGAGGGGAGAGCCTCTGGTGATTATTATGCATGAAAAGCACTCAAAGTTGTAGAGGACCGGGGAGAGATATGAGACAGAGGGTTTGGATCAAGCATAGGATCATGAGCCACCTCTGCTAGAGAGAGGTTTATCCATGTAGGTCAAGGAGATTTTAATTTATATATGGATGGTTGGACATATTTTATAGATGATGACCATGTGGTCATCTTGTAGGATGGATGGTCACACCAAAACAACATATTCGTCAATAAAGTACAAACATATATGCAGACATCCATCGGGGATACAAAGATCCCAGATGATAGTCACCAAAAGAAAATTGAATGTCTTAGAGAAGGAATACTAGAAATGACAGAGAGAACCAATATACTCTAGAACACCATATTACAATGAGATGTTGATCTTAGATTTATTCAAGTGGTATGTGCCGGTCAAGTGTAAAGCTTTCCAATATTGAAGAGCAATGATGAGTCAACGAAAGAAGCATACTCTTGCATTTCAGAGAAATCCTCTTTAGGAGTACATAGATAAGGATTGTAGTACCTTGATTCCACATTTGCATAGTGGAGAGGAATTTTTGTATGAGTGAGAAGGAGTGAAATCTTCTAAATTGTTTTACAGATTGGCTAGGACCGAGAGATAGGGAGATAGTATATTACCATTCCAATTGAAATTAGAAGGGAATAATGTTAGCCTTGTGGGATTATTCCTTGTGATGGTGCTTATGCACAAGCTCATTTTTAGGGTTGGATTGGAGAGAGATCAAGAGTTGGTGTCCTATTGAGTGGGTGATTCATGGGAAGACATTCCTATCTAGGCGTACAGTACAACAGGATCCTTTGGATATTTTGGATGAAAGATGCACAAGTTGGCATTGGGATCCAAGTGGGACATTTCAGAATATAATAGAGATCAGTAAATTGTTGGAGAACATGATGGGGGGAGAGGAAATCATTGGTATGACTCAAGGTCAGGCATTGTATGGTGGAAATGCTCTTCCATTGGTGTATTTGGTACTGAAGAAGAAAAAGAATAGAGACACTATATTCATATTCTTATGGGATACTGGTAATTGTGTAGGCATACAAGTGTATATGACAGTTGGATCTATACAAGGTTAAATGGAAGATGGTCGATACTATGCAGGACAACAATGGACACAGTAGGTACTCTGCATTTCTTATATTGATTTGGGATCCTATAATTACATGGATTAGCAGTACAGTGGTACCAATGGTTGATGGAGGTAAGAGGATCAATATTTATTTCCATGCATAGAGGATTGAAATCTTAGTAGAGAGATTATATTAGGGGTTGATCAAGTTTACACTGTGGTTGATTACTCTATTTACAAGAGGCTTCCATGAGATCTCTTGTGATGGTACCTCCTAGTGCAGTGCTTTGAGAAAAAGGTGTTACAAATATCATAGGATGATTTGGGCCCCTAGGATCATCCCTGGATTCAGTTAGTTTAGTTTGATTGATTGTGGAGTTGCATTGGCATTGCTCGAGGACAAGCAATCTTTGGCGAGGGAGGAGTTGTAATGTCCCATTTTTTACAATATGGGTGATTAACTAATGATTGATGCCACATGGGGATAAAAGCACATTAATAGCAGTTATATTAAGTCATTAGTGAAAAATGGGACCACTTAAGTAGCATCAAGCGACATGTGTGACATGTGGTGAGTAATTAAAAAATGCATGCAACATGCAAAGGTAAAAAATAATAATAAAATAATAAAAAGTGAATTGCTTGGCATTCATTGTTATTATTTATCTTTGAGATCTAGATTTGAGATCTCGATGAGATTATTGTTTGTTGAGGATAGAAATCCTTGACAAGTATTGGTTTCGATGGCCAAATCTATCCATCCTATACAAGTTGGAGGATAGATCATCCAAATATATCATCGTGTGCTTCATTGCGGATAAGTTTATGGAGTTTTATGGAAGAGTGTTAACTTACTACATAGTTGGGTTTATTCTTCATTGTTAGTGCAGGAATCACCACGCATTGAGCAAGGGCATGTTATTTGTTGATCTAGAGGACTTTTTAGTAGTTGGATTCTAGTATTAGAGGGTGATTCTTAGTGGAGCGTCTATCCCAAATTATCTAGCATATTAATTAGGTTGAGTTACATGAATAATGGAATTTTGAAGGGTGCGTCAAATTAATTAATAGAGCAACTATATCACTTCTAACTATTGTGTGGAATCTATTTGAAGTCATGGACATCTAGAGGAGCACCATTCCCTTATCAAAAAGCAAATACCAATTGTGAGCAATTATCTATGATTCATGGTTGAGATCCAACCATCCACTATTGCAAATTACCTTGCATGGATTATATTCAAAGAAAAAATAGAGTTTGTGGTATTTGAAAGTAATATCTAGTGTTTGGATCCACATTAATCCTCATTGATGGCATTAACTATTGAACTAGTACTGATACATTTATATGGATACCAGATCTACCTCAAGGAATTTGTGTTATCCATTTTAGGATCTACATGCATCACATAAAGGTGTGATCTGGTCATGGGAGCCTCTACTCTCATTATGGGACATGATTGCACTTTTTGGCATTGATACATACATTCCAAGGGCTCGCTACAAGTACTACAACAATCATTCAAACCTTATCATCACTACTCAAGCAATTCAACTATTGAGAGTGTGATCTATTGTTATACTATGTTTCCATGTGGATTAGAGCTTGGACTACTACTAGGTTGAACTCCACAATATGAGTACTCTCGTATCTATTGCATGAAAACTTGGAGGACATGTTATTGGAGTTGTTCCAACCATATACATCACGCTATCAACATTGTTTAAATCCATCTACCGTACACCCTCATCATTGTTTAAGGTCATAGTTATTTCATTTGTGATACATGGCTACCCATGATTGATTTGAAGTACTTGTTATTACCATACTTGCATAAACAGTTATATATATTCCATTATTGTTCTCAAGCTTAATATTATTGTGATGTTTATTCATTTTATTATGACATGAAATTAATCTTTGGGGGATGGACTGTCTGCCCCTGTCTTTTTATTTTTTTCTTGTTTTATCTCACATGGCGTATAGAGAATACATTGGTCTCCTAGACTATATAGCTAACCCGTGGCAAGGTTAACCCGTATTCACCGCTTCAATTAGACCAATAGCTGTATGCATTGATCACCCTCCACCACCTCTGGTTCCACTGCCAGTTGGAAGTATCACTGCAACCACAACAGTTATGGAAGACAGGGCGAACTGTGAGTCTTTGGTTTCCCCACCAGTCCAAGATGCAGCTCCCTCACCATCACCACTAGTGGATTTCACATTGGAGCTGGATCTCGGGGGCCTCCACTCTTCATTTTTTCCTTCTCTTGATTCCTTCTTTGCAGCAGATGCGGCAATAAACGATGCACTCTTCACACCAGACCCATCTTCATTTTTTCCTCCAGCGGGTGCAACCACCAGTGGAGTACTCTTAGCATCAGACCCTTCTTCTTTTATTCTTGAGAAGAATCTTTCAAGCATCCAGTATCTATGGGAAGAGAGGTGGATTGAACCCTTCCCATCACAATTAGAACAACTACCCCAATATTCGCTTCTGCCAGAAGAAGACCTCAACACAGAAGGCTTCATCACCTCCATCTTGTAGCCAAATGACCAATCTGAAACCCTTCTAGGGTCAGGTTCAGACACCACCAACAGCAACTCAAATGAGGGTTCTTTAAAAGAAGATGTTGTGGGAGAAAGAAACCCTTTGCGCAAGAAGACGAATAAGTGTATGTCCCCAAGTGGAGGAACGATAAACCTGATTTGTGGAGTCAACCTCTCTATTGAAGAATCAGGGGATATGGCAGACCTAGTTCTACTGGGGAATATCAGGGGAAGAAACCCTAATCAAGAAGAAATGGAATTATGGGTTTGAAATAATTGGATGGGTTTGATACAGGATGAACTAGAGGTCGATGCTCTCTCGAAAGGATGGTTTTGTTTCACATTCAATATCAAAGAGGAGGCAGAGCAAATTCTGAATCAGAATTGGTTTTTCGGTTCGGTGCCCATTATGCTCAAAAAATGGACACCTTTGTTTGATGTTGATAGTGAAAGGATGGATAAAATCTTTGTTTGGGTACAGTTGTCAAGTCTCCCACTGGAATTTCGGAATCCATCTTCATTGAAGGATCTTGGCAATGACCTAGGGGTTTTTCTGGAAGCAGATCTATCCTTTTTAATGACTCGTCAGAAATATGTGGCAAGAATTCGGATTCCAATGAACATTTGAACGGATATCAGGGAGCATATAAACCTAATTTGGGGCTCCACAACTTGTCAATAAATCCTGGACTATGAGGGTTTGTCATTGAGGTGCCACCGTTCTCACAAATTAGGGCATCTAGCGAAGAAATGCCACTTGGACCCCCCATAAGTTTTCACTCAAAATAAGAGGCTCTCCAAGGAGGAAGAGGCACATGATACATAGAAGATAGATGCAAGGACAAGTGAATATGTTTCATCTCAAATTTTGATTCTTCTAGAAGAATAGGTCGCTCCCATCCCATAAGGTGGATCAGACTTCCCTCCCCAACAGCTTGGGTCTCACTCAGGNAAAGATCAGTTGAACGATTTCAATTTAAATGATTCTTCTCCTCCAAAGTTAAATATTTTCCCTCTAGAATGCCCCCCCCCCCACAGGAGAAACCCTCCCCACCTCCCTCATAGGAGAAACCCTCCCATCCTCTGTTGACTCCTCCCTCCCTAACCACTTTACCCCCTCCATAGACTAGCTCTTCAAACCCACTTATCAACTCTTCTTTGATTAGATTCCATCTTACCTCTTCTTTGATTAGATTCCATCGTAGATCAAGGTACATCCCTGCATGAACTAACCCTCCAACACCCCTCCTTATACTGGGAACCAACCCTATCTTACCAGCAATGGGAAAGGGATGAGGAAGACCCTCAATTCTCTCCTTTGCTTAGCAAAAATCCCTCCGGGATCAAGCGAATGGAAAGCAAAAAAAAATTTTTGGGGAACTTAGAGCAGTGTGAGCCCCTAAAGGGGTTCCCAAATGAAACTCCTCTCCCTCAACTGTATGGATCTGGAAAGTACCCCAAAAAAATTTCCCTAAAGAGGATGCTACTGGTCCAAAAACCAAATGTCATTCTCCCGCAGGAAACCTTAGTTTTGGAAGCTGAGGTTTCAAATTTGTTATCTTCCATTACAAGCAACTTTTTTGTTCTTAGCCTAGAGTGAGGGATTTCAGGCGGTATGACAATAGGCTAGAGCCATTCCACCATACTTCGTACAAATTCGTGGGGATCCTCCTATGGCATGGGGATTCAACTTTTCTAGGTAGAATTAAATTTACATTTAAACATCCTAAACATGTTTGGCCTTTACAATAACAAAGTGGCCTTCTGGGAATCTCATCAAGCTTCCTATATCCTAAGAAGCGAAAATGTGGTGATAGGTGGAGACTTGAACTTCACCCTTGGCGCCCATGAGATATGGGGGCCAAAAGTAAGAACAAACCCCCTGGTCACCTTCTTTAACAATATCCTTCAGAATATCAATATGGTGGATCTGGATCCACAAAAGATCAAGCCAACATGGACAAATAGAAGATTAGGGGAAGAACGAATTGCAAAGAGGATTGACAAATTTCTTATGGGAGAAATTTTGCTAGAAAAAAGACATAATGTTTCAACAATGGGTGGACTCAGGAGCTAACTCTGACCATATTCCCATCTGTTTGGAAATTCTAACAAACCCTAAGAAGTCAGCCAGCCCCTTCAAATTTTGTGCATCCTGGCTAAAAAATGAGGAAGTCCTCAAGCTCATTTACTCAAACTGGATCCCCTATGTGGCAGGTACTGGAACTCATGATGCCACTCATTTTGTTCAAAACCTATTATAAATTAAATTCCTTATGAAGGAGTGGGCCAAGAACAATTTTTTTTGGATGATCAAGCCCTCACTCAGATTGAGGCAGAATTGGCAGAGATCTACAACTCTGAAGGGGGGGGTTTCTCACACATGGAGATAAGGAAAGGTTGGTCTCCCTTGAATCCAGCAAAAGTAAGATCTTGAAAGAAAGAGAGGAATTCTGGAGCATAAAGAGTAGAGCCATTTGGATGACAAGTGGAGATGATAACGCACACAAAATTCAGGCTTTTTCCAAAGGAAGAAAACAGCAGAACACAATTTGGGAGTTAAGAAATTCAAACAATGAACAGGTCTCCACTTTTGAAGGAATGGTAGAGATTGGTAAAGATTATTTAGAAAACATGTTCAATGAATATCAACAGGCTACAATTGCAAAAGTCATCCAGACATCACTTTTCTTCCCTGAAAGGATCTCAGAAGAGGATAATTGATGGAAGATGTATTGAAAGATGAATTGAAAACAATTTTGCATAGCTTCCAGAAGGACAAAATACCAGGCCTGGATGGCTGGACCATTGAATTCTTTCTGGAAACCTATGAAACAATTGGCCCTGGCCTTCTTCACCTAGTTGAATAATCTCACGTAAATGGGCATGTTCACCCTCCACTCAACACAACCTTCTTGGCTCTTATTCCAAAAAAATACAACCTTGTCAACCTGGAGGTTGGAAGACTTCAGGCCTATATCACTTTGCAATATCACTTACAAAGTGATAGTAAAAGTGATTGCTCAACGTGTAAACAAGGTACTCTCAAAAATCATCTCACATGAGCAATTTAGCTTCCTCGAAAATAGGCAAATACATGAAGCAATTGGACTGGATCAAGAAGATATGCACAGCATAAAACTCAGAAAATCAAAAGTAGAAATTCTTAAGATTGATCTCTCCAAGGATTTTGATAGAGTAAGCTGGATCTATCTAAGACTCCTTCTTACTCACCTGGGATTTAACTACTCCATTGTAAAATGGATTTTTGCTTGCATATCCACTGCATCTTTCGCAGTTCTTATCAATGGCTCAACTTCACCTTTTTTCCTTTCAGAGAGGGGCCTCAGACAAGGTTTCCCTCTTTCCCCTCTCTTATTCTTACCAGTAGTAGAAGGACTGAGTAGGGCCATTTTGGATGCAAAGCAAAGAGGTCAGTATGAAGGGATTAAAATAGCCACAAACCTTAATATCACTCACCTCTTGTTTGTAGATTATATTCTCCTCTTCTATAATGGCTCAATCCGAGAAGCAAAAAACCTCTTAGCAATTCTGCAAAGCTATAGGCATGATGTTAAGTGAGCAAAAATACACTATTACCACTTTCAATCTAGAAGAGGGCACAATCAGGAGACTCCTAGACCTTTTCCCATTCATCATCACCATCTTGGATGATGGTCGGGCTGAAATACCTAGGCTTTTAGGCTAAAACCAAATTTCTACAAGAAAAAAGACTGGAATTGGATGCTGGCAAAGTTGGAACGAAGGGTAAACATTTGGTGCAACAGATGGCTCTCGAGAGCAGGAAGGTTAATTATAGTAAAATATATTGTTGAAGCCATTCCTGTTTATTGGATGTCATTAGCGTGGATACCAAAATCTATCTTGGAAAAGTCTTGAAAAAATTGCTCAAATTTCTTATGGACAGGAAAGACAGAACAAAAAGTCCTTCCCTGGGTAAAATGGGATCAAATTTCTAGACACAAATATTTGGGAGGGTTGGGGCTAAAATAAATTGCATTTTTGCCAAAGCTCTAGCATCTAAAGCAGGTTGGAGGCTTATCACAACGAAAATTTTGTGGACGGAGGTGGTTTATCATAAATACATAAGTCCAGTACCCCTATGGGATTGGATCAGAAACTCGGTCTTCATCACTCCTCCGTCAGGCTCAATTATTTGGAAGGAAATATGCAATGATTTCTCACGCATTCACAATGTACTATCTTGGAAGGCTAGAAATGGGACAAGATTAAGAATAGGAGCAAACCCCTGGCCTAGCATTCAACTCACCCACCTTCTTCCTCATCGGCGCATTCAGTTTCTAAAGCACAAAGGCCTCTTTCACTTAAATCATATCGCTGACCCTGATTCTACAAACCTATCAGCAAGGGTGGCTGGGATGCAAGGAGCTTGAGATCCCTTCCAATTGGACTCAAACCTGGAACAGATTCATTTCATCACTTCACCAATCTCACATTAGGCTCACAGATAAAGAGGATGAATTGTTTTGGGAACATGCTGCACATGGAAGCTACACCCCAAAAATTGGGTACCAACAGCTCTGCCTCACCACATTCCAAAATGAACTGAAATGGTGGTAACCAAGACATTGGAAACTTAAATTTCCATTGAAGGCAATTTTTTTCATGTGGTGCACCCTCGCCAATAAAACTCCAACCTGGGATAGAATGAAGAAAATATATTTGAAAGGACCGGGCTGGTGTACCCTCTGCAAAAACAACGAAGAATATGTCAATCATCTCTTCCTCATTTTCTACTTCACATATCAGTTCTGGTTACACTCACAAGCTATGGTGAATCAAAGATTCGGCTAGACCAGATAGTCCTTTGAAGATGCATGGAAAACTTGGTCCACCTCTCCTCAGCTAGATCATCTTAAATCTCTACCCCTAATCCATAATTGGGGTGTATGGATAGCTTGAAACAATGCAATTTTCCAACACAAGGCATCTTCAACTGAATCTATAGCAAAAAATGGTCTTGACATACTCTCTTACTATCCTTAAACCAGAGATGTACCAACGATAAGAATAGTCACAGAGGAACAAATCGATCCTTCTTTGCCTTGAGATTTTTTTGATGGAGCCTCATAAGATCACAATTGTGGGGGTGGCGCCACCCTTTATCTAAACCAAAACCATCACTTTCATATCCAAATGGGTCTTGGAACAGGCACAAATAACTATGCAGAGCTCATGGCTCTGAAAATCCTTCTCTGCTTCGCCCTGGAAAAAGGTTGCAGAAAACTTCATATTTTTGGAGATTCACTCATAATTATCAGTTCGGTGAACAAAGTCTAGTATTTTATAAATATTGATCTCACTTCACGTTTTGAAGAGGTAAATGGACTCTGCATAAATTTTGATCACATTTCATGTCGTCGCGTTTATAGGGAAAGAAACACAGCTGCAGATCGCCTCTCTAAAGAAGGGTTGAAGATGGAACATGGTACTTGGAAATTTTTTGAAAATAGGGAAGAGGAAGTGTATGAGTTTTGCACCGACCATTCATAGAATTACTTCCTGCAGAAATCACCACTTAAACAATCATACATATTTAACTTTTTTTGCAATCTTCCTGTCTTCCAAATTCAATGTAGAGTCTCAAGCAGTTTTTTGGCACATAGTCAACTCTTTGTAGGAATAAAGGAGATTTATATCCTTGACTTATTTTTAGCTCAACACTGACTCAAGGACAGTTAAATGACCAAGTCCTATGGCCTGGTTCTTTGGATACTTTTCTGATTTTGTTTCTGGATGTTAACAGCAGTATGCAAGGCATACTTACTATGTAAAGACTCTTATTTTGGATTAATATAAATACAAGATTTTTTTCTTTGGGAAAAAAATTAATCTTTGAATGAACAAAATGTTACACAAAAACATTGTAAACAACCAAATAAACGAGCAGCTTTAGAAAATAAGGGAACGAAATACATGCAGTAGACATAATTCATTACTTGGCATATTACATTTTGGTTTATCTAACCCATTGGTAATTCCATCATCCACTATGATTGGAACTAACCTATACCCATCCATTTCATATATGGCGGTTAAAAAACTTCCATATTTGACTAAACTCACTAATGATCCCATCAATCACTATCCTAATTCACCCACTATGCCAACCAAGATTCCTTCTAATATCCCCACGTTCGAAGGATGTGTAGGAGAATATCCATCCAACCATATTATGTGTTTTCATTTATGGTACTCAGCTAATAACATCGTAGGTGAGTTTATCATGCTTAGATCATTTCATAGTAGCCTCATTGAAGTCATTGTTCAATGGTACATTGATCAACCTGTTGAATATTCTCATGCCTCTTTTGAGTCTATAGCTAAGGGTTTCCCTACATTTTTTCAATACCATTTTGTCATGATGTAGGAGTCGAGATCCTCACTAGTTGTCCTCAAATGAAAACCACCTATAACACTAGCCATATCCATGAGAGTTATATGAGACATAAATTATGTAATATTGAGATCTAGGGTATTATCCCCTTGGATTGGTTGTTTAAGTCCCTTCTTCATGTCATCACCAAATATGTGGCTACCAACATGCCTAAAATAGAATAATATCAAATTATTAATGAATGACAATTTGACCTTTGTTTATGGCCAGTATATGTATTTAGACATTCGTATTTCTGATACTCTATATTCCCATTTTTCTCAATAGAATACATCGAGGGCATATCATGTAGTTGATGGTGCTATAGAGTTTGTTTCCCAGGCCTCAAATTAGTTTTTTCAAATGAATTTATATATTGGTCCCATCATTATGGTAGTGCTAATACCTCACTTGGACAAATTTCTTATGGGTATCCATTAATTTCCTATAATAATCCCAATGTTTATCATGACACATTGGCTCTTATTCTTTGAAACGCGTCAAAACATCTTATAATGGGAATCATATAAATGGACCTTCATGTAATGGCACTTATTGTGACGCCAATTCTAATTCATATGGTGGACCCCTTCATCAGAACCCATATCACCCTTTTCCTTGTCCACCATGAATACTTTCAACTCTAGAAGCCACATTTCCTCATTCTCATATCGATCTAGTTCATCCTGCTCCTCCCAACAATTCCAAGTTTTTCCCAACAAAACATAGTCAATCCCAAAAATTCCTAGAATAAGGGGAATAAAAAGAAAAGGGAAGAATATGGTGCCAAACCAACAACATATAGGGTCTGAGGGAAACTCTCATAAACATAACTATATAAATAAAAATGAATAAATCTTAATAATGATAATAATATCTAGTAAATAATGACAATAAATGAAGTGATGCATTAACTAAAGGACATGACCTATCAACCATTGTGACAAGTTAATGTTATAAGTACATCATTACATAACATTCAATCAACATATCATCTATTGTATTCTTTTATTATTTATTACTTAACACATATAGATTTCAACCTATTGTCCTTTTTACATTAGATATTTAGTAAATTAACTTTGTTTACATTTCATAAATGAATTTTGTTAATTTCATTTTTGCACTAGAGATAAGTTCTAATATCAGCCTTTGGCCACATTTATTTTCTATAATTTATCTTATCCATCCTTTGTCCACCCCCATATATTTCAGAGTTTCTTCGATCAGGGTCATCAACCAAAATTAGGTCCTTGGCCATCTAAATTTTAGAATTCCATTCAATGATGTTTACTCCACTACAAATTGAATAAATACAAAGCAAGGCAATTTTTTAAAACAGGGGTGATTAAATATATGATTGTCCTCTATCAAAATTTACAACACAAAAATTCATCAACAACTCACTAGAACTTAGAGCAGAACTGGTGATTTGAATCAATCACCTAGATTTTTCAAGCTTCTAGCTAGACCATTATCATTTGAAGGTAGAATCCCCTTGGACATGTCTTTGAAGAGATAACTTTGTGACCATTCATGAGGTTTCCACCCAAGGTGGATCTCTTAGGTGAGGGGTTCCTAACACAAATAAATTTTGTCCATTTGGAGTTACCCCTAGTGCCCTTCAATTTAAATGCCTCTTTCATACCTTCACTCACTCGTTTGGTGGACTTGATTACCATCTATTTTGTGTGATTGGAAGAACCTTTCCTTTCATGCCTTCACTCGATTTGTCTCAATGGAGTTCAATAGCATCTGTTGAGAAGTTGTTCGAAGGGATTTTATGTACACATAGTGTGAGCATATTATTGGTATCATCTTTAGGTTAGTGTCTTTTCTTTTTTAGGGTGAGAGATATTACTTTAAGGATTTGCATTATTATGATTCAATAAAACACACTTAAGCCACTTTTTGCATCACCTATACACTTAGACACATTTTTATTTGAAGTAATTGTTTTATACATTACACTAACTTTTAGATTTATAACTTCATCATTTTATGGGAGATTTAAATAAGACAAGAAATATAGCAACCCAGTGTTTTCCAATGTGATCTTTGGGGATCAAGGCTATCTCCATCACTAGAATCATTATCAGCGATCATGTTTCTCCAACTTTATGTATTAGATTTCCTTCTAGTCCTTATTTGATTCCTTCTTTGAGTTCATCCTTGTCAAACTATTCTAGATTGAGCTCACCCACACCTAGTTCATCTCCAAGTAGTTTTGGTTCACCTAACTCATTGGTCATTCCATCATCCACTATAGTAATTGGAACTAACCTCAAGCCATCCATTTCATATATGGATAGTTTAAATATCCCATATTTGTGTAAGCTCACTAATGATGCTATGAATCATGATCTTACTTGTGTTAGATTTTCTTAAGATATGATTAGATTATCTAGGATCTTTATTTGAAACAATAACAAGTACATAAAAAATCATAAGATATAAAAGATACACAAGACACAAATATTTTCATCGGGGAAACCATAAAGGAGAAAACCCCTCAAAATTCTTCAGAATAGTAAGATGATCAAAAGCAGTAATAAGAAATGTTCAGAAACTGTCTTTCTCTCCTCCTCTGACTGTCTCTCTCTCTCATGTGCCTTACATAATGTGTGAGGTGTGTATAAATGAGGGAGAGCACCTCCATATTTATACCCTTTCAAGTCACTGACCAAATATAAGACTCGAGCCTACACGTCATCTCACATGGGACCCACCTCTCCTAGAGAGACCACAATTACAACGGAGGTTACACTTATATTACACTAGGGACTATTGGCCCGACTTACAACGGAGGTTGTACCTCAAGGTCTAGACACAATTTAGACATACCGTAAAGCGGTAACACACATCCCCAATGGGGGTACAACAACATACAATGACAATATACATCAGAATATCTTCTGAAGTTATAAATACAACAACAACTTGCACCATTATTCCAACCAATATTCCTTCTAGTATCCTGAAGTTTGAAGGATGTGTAGGATAAGATCCATCCAACAACATTATGGATTTTCATTGGTGGTACTCATATAAAAATGCCACATATGATTTTATCAAGCCTAGGTAATTTCAATGCAACCTCACTAAAGTCATGGTGAAATGGTGCATTGATCAACCAGTTGATTCTCATGACTCATTTGAGTTTATAGCTGAGGATTCCCCTACATTTTTTTCAATACCATTCCATCATGATGTAGGAGTCAATATTTTTACTAGTTGTCCTCAAATTTCCACCACGTATATCACTAACCATATTCATGAGTGGCATATGAGACATAGATTATGCAAGATTGAGTTTTAGGATAATATCCCCTTGGATTTGTTCTTGAAGTCTCTTCTTCATGTCATTGCCAAAGATGTGGCTAGCGCAATTTGTAAAATAAAATAATATGGCATTCTTAAGGCACAACAATTTCACCTTATTTATGGCGAGTCTATATTTTTAGACACGCGTATCCCTAATGCTACCGATTCCCATTCTTGTCAATAAAATACATTGTGCTCATCTCATGTAGTTGATGGTGTTATGGGGTTTGTTTCCCAAGCCTCTAAATAGTTTGGTCAAATGAATTTATTTAATGATACAAGCATGTATGGTAACCGTTATTGTGGTGTTAGTACCTCATATGGAAAAACTTCTTATGGGTATCCATTAATGTCATATAATTATCACAATGTCTATCATGACACATTGGTTGTTCTTCTTAGAAAGGTTCCAACACATCTTATTATGGGCCTCATACACATCCTCGTATGAATAGATATAAATGGAACTTCATGTAATGGTACTTCTTGTCATGTCACTTCTAATTCATATGGTGGACCCTTTCATCAGAACCCATCTTACCCTTTTCCTTTCCCTCCATCAATACTTTCAACTCTACAAGCCATATTTCCTAAATCTCATAGCAATATAGTTCATCCTACTTGCTCCAACAATTCCAAGCTTTTTCCCAATAAAACTCAGTCAATCCCAAATAATCTCAAAATAATAGCAAGAATAAGATGTGAAACTAGCATCTAGGGGTTGAGATAAATATTAATAAACATAAAGATATAAATAAACATCAATAAATAAGAAGAAGAAGAAGAAAAAGAAGAATAAATACTAAATAATGACGTATTAATAATACAAAGGATTTATGTTTTAAAATTTAAGAGTTTTAATTTATTTCTTCCAAGGAACAATTTCGTGGAAAATTTTCCAGGTACTTCCAATGACTTTTACATGGTAAACAGGGTAAATCATTGGCCATGTTTACAAAGACTAACCTTGCGAGGATCAAGACAATCGAACTCATGACCTCCCAAGTTTAGGGAATAAATCTCACATCTCGTTCATGATCGCTTGAGATAACTTGTGAGGCTTAGAAGTTTCAATCTTCCAAAAAAGGTGAATAACATTTATTATTAAAAGGACTCATCACCTAGACATCACTAGGGCATATTTGATTAAAAGAAAGATGCACTTTATATATTTTTAGGTACACCATTATCAAGAAAATAAAGNTATCAAAGTGTAGGTAAATCTATTTTAAAATAAAATATATTAAGTAGAGAAGTCGATTTTCAACTCCAAGAGAGAGGTGGGTTAAAATTAAGAGGATAAATTTGTTTAAGTTCAATAGTGAAGTCTAAGAGGGAGGTGGGTCATTTTTAAGAGGAGAAGTGTGTTTTGGTTCTCAATAGCACTAAAAATACTAACTATGAAATGCAGGGTTAGATCCCATGCATCCAAATGAGTCTCTCGATTGCAAGCTTTTAAAGGGATACTTAAAGTTTTTAAAGAAAATAAAAAGCGGTTTTAAAATGGATTTTAATAAAAATGAATGAAGGTTTACCAAAACCTTGTTTGGAATTATTAAAAATCAAGGTACTATTCGAGGAAAAGTTGTTAACCTTGCTATTAATTCAAGTTATAAGGTGAATCATATTAATCTTGGCATGGCCAATAAATTACTAATTCTTGAGATGAGTATAAACAGAAAGATAAAAATCTTGAAATGAAAAACAATATGAAATAAATGATATATTATTGAAAAATAATTATTATATTCTCATGTCCAAATTCAATTTTATGTCTATGTTTGTTAAATATGTTAATATAATTCATGGCTCGCCTTGGCAAGAAACACTAAGTACCTTCATCTTAAACATGAAGAAAAAACATTTGACATTCTCCTATAAGAAGACGAAGAAGATAACATTGCAATATATGATGATAAATTCATGATCAACAACACCCTCATCAAAATACCTAAAGCATGTGCCAAAAGTGATCCTCAAAGATAGTGAAAATTCTATACAAAAATTGCAGGATCACTAGAAAGAATTTGTCAAGGTTATCACTAAAAGAGGTGAAGAAATTTCTTGCCTAAAATATCATAGTCTGAAACTACTTAGACAAATCAAGAAGTCAAAGGACACAAAGCAGTGCAATCATATATTAGAATAGGAGAATGATGATCTCAACAGAAATTATTACAAAAACACTGAAGCAAGTTCTAGCCTATGGAACTCTTAATAAAATGTTTGACTATGAGAGGGTTCTAGCCTATTTCCCACATGATATTATAAATAAATATTAATATTAATATTAATAAGGGGTGGTAGGTATGAGAGGGTTCATCCTAGACCCTAAAGGATATGAAGAATCAAGCTTAACATGGGGTTAGGGATAATGAAAAATAATCAAGTAGAGATGCATGTTCTTTTCCTTGGCATATCTCTTTTAATATCCAAAAATATCAAATATACTCTCATTTTTCAAGACTCCTCTCTAATAATCGATCTACTGAGATTACATTAACAAGAGGATGATACGGCCCATGTGGTTAGAGCAATTGGTAATGAGGAAATGAGATGAGAATTTTTAAATGGAAGGCCATGAGTTCAAATCCCCCATGGGTACTTACTGACACATAAACAAGCAAAAAACAAGAGGATGATACAATTCTTGGTCATATGGAGCAACAAATACAAAGCATGTTAGACACCCTGGATTTATTCCAGTTGCTCCATATTCATCGAAGCAATAATCTTAAGGTGAATGCACTAGAAAACTAGGCCTTAATTCTAGAAAAAAGACAATCTATTGAAATAGGGAATCCCCCAAGGTACTATTAATCCCATAAGGAACATCATGAACCGATTTTGCTATAACCATTGCTAGAACCATCCATTAAGCATGTATGGGAATCATACCTAAGGATTGGACATGTGTTATTAGACAAGATGGGTTGGAGTAAAGGGTTTAAATGCCCCTCGTATAGAAGCTCAAATCCTTCTCTCCTCTACTGCAATTGAGGATTTCGAATTAAACCCTAAATTCAATTATTTACAACTCACACATGTGATATTGAGACACAAGTTTGTCTTTCCCCTCGAATTGATTTTGTGATTGAAGGAATTAAACTTCATGTAGGAGCACTTATGGGGTCTTGATGAAATGTGGACAATCTATTAGCCCAATTTTCTTGTGTGATACATCCTCAACAAAAAATAAGACTATTGAATTAGATAAGTTACCCCCTCATAGGACTTTACTTTTTAAAATCAATACTAGTAGATTGTATGTTGGAGTGGTCTCGGAGAATTAGAATCTATGGGATAGGGTTTGCAATGGGTTTTTTTTAATTGGAAAAGTGTAATAAAATCATGGATTTCACGGGCACCGCAACAACCAAAAAACCCATGTCTTATCCCATATTTAGTTGTCAAACTTTTGAAGTTTCATTGCCTTGTTCCATAGACAAAGTTTATCCTTTTGAAATGGAGAATGACTAGAGTCATGAGATCAAAAAAATTCTAAGGCAATTGACATGCAAATTAAAGGGTATGAATCAAGTTATATAATATATGAGCAGCCACATAGAAAAACAAGAAAACAAACAAGATATTATGGAAAACAAACTGCAACTATTGAAGTTAAATTATGACAAGTTGGATTCAAACTCTTAGATGCATTATAACATCATTTTGGGTTTTTCTAGAGATTCCCATTATATTATAGGTTTTCCAAGAGCCTATATAGCTTCGGTGAAGGAGCATGTAGTTGACGAAGATACAGTTCAACAAGCAACATTGACATTTAGTGAATACCACAAAGACAACAAGAGCATGGGCAAGCATAAGAAGATCAGTCAATGGGAGAATCCTAAGGTGGCAATAAATTGGTCTCTTAATATATTTTTCATGTAGTTACTTGTATCTTGATATTAGGACAATACACAACGAAATATAGTACTAGAAAAGATATGCGTAGATTAGGATTTGCAAGAAAACATAAACTTCTTGGGCAGTCTCTATTTTTTTTTATATCTATAGTGGAATTTTGTAACAATCCTAAACATTTTGTACTTATGTCATTACTTGGTATTCCATAGCCTTTTTAATAAATATAAAATCTTTATGTTCTTGTGAAATTGAAAATAAAAATTTATTATAATGACACTAAATAAAGTGACATATATTAACTAAATGACATGAACTATCAACCATTGTGACCATTCCATGTTATAAGTACACTATCACATTGAATTTTCTGAACATATCGTCTATATTGTTCAATTGTTATTTATTACATGATATACATGGATTTCAACGTATTGTCCTTTATACATTGGATATTTAGTAAATGAACTTTGTTCATTTCAACAATTCACCCAATCAACCTACGAATGTTGGGGGCAATCCTAATCCTATAGATTAAACTCAAGATCCAAAAAATCTACCCAACCAAGGGAAAAATAGTCATATTAAAACTAATATCCTTTATGTTATTTGTGAAACCTATGATCATTACACCCATCATTATCCTCACCTACCAGAGGCACATCACTTGTAAGAGTAGGCTACTAGAGCTAACACTAAACCCCTAAGGGGGGAAGGTAGTTTTGAACATAGTTACCCTCCTTCTTCTTGGTCACAGTGTTGTAAAACACCTTTCCACCACAAAGGTTAGTATCCACCCATTGGGCATCCCCACCTTCCAATCAACCATCTTTCTCTACCCCACTTGGAGATTCTTCCTTCTAAAATATTTACATTGAACTCAATGGGTATTAATATTTATACATGCAACTGATAGTATGGAATGACCCCTAAACTACCCCCCCAAAAAAAAAGACCTTCCACCATCAAATAATGGTCCTTTTTAGATCTTTTGATCTAATGTAGACCCTACTCCTAAAGTACCAAAGGTATATTTCCATTGTTGATTCCCATAATCCACATGTGAGGGTCATTCATAACTATCATTTTATGGAACACTTTGACCAATCCCCCACTGCCATGTCCACCCTCAAGGTTGTTTAAAATTGACTTCAACAATGGTTTTTGTTGATCCTGCATATGTTAGGTTAATCATGTTTGACTTAGATATGTCTTAGCCTCATCTCCCTTTTTTTTAAACATAAATGATGAATATATATTTATATTAAAACAAAGTATACATAATGCATACATGCCTTCTTCAGAGAGTTCAAAAAAGGAATATCCTAACAAGATAGAACCATGAATCATTTTTCTTCCACTAGCCCTTTTAGAGAAACAAAATAGCAGTTTTGTCCATATCTTATTCTAAATCCTCTAACTGTGTAGATTCTTATGAATTGATTACAGAAACATAGGAAAAAAATAGCATATTAAGACAAAAGAGAAAAAAGGTCTTCATTCCTAAATCTAGATGTTGGCAACGT
Source organism: Pseudotsuga menziesii (assembly GCA_001517045.1). Lineage (NCBI taxonomy): Eukaryota > Viridiplantae > Streptophyta > Pinopsida > Pinales > Pinaceae > Pseudotsuga > Pseudotsuga menziesii. The sequence continues at coordinate 286,802 of LPNX010493941.1, read as the reverse complement.
CCAGCTGCTCTATGGAGAATTCTTCCATGGGAGAGGCCTCTTCAAGTCGTCAGACCCAATTTTTTCTCTGTAGAGGCCATCCAAGGATGCTTGAATTTGCTTAACAATCTCCTTCACCTTAACATAATGATTCCCATTTCTTTCATTGTTTGTCACAAACTGTTCCTAACGCTTGTGATTTATATTTTCCATGGACCTGAAGATCTATATGTGACCTGAGGCCTCAATCTTCTCCATGCCCTACATAGTGTGTCTAATGTCCTCAATTTCACCAACTTGAACCCTGCAACTTCCCTCCATGTCATTAATGTGGAATTCAATCTTTGTAATGTCCACATAAATTCTCTTATTTTCATCCTAAGTTCCCAAAGCAACCTTAAATACACATCATAACATATTTTTACAATCCCTCATGATGTTCTTCATCTCCATCACTTCTCCCAGAAGTTCCTTTATAGCATCATCAATTGCATAGGACATCTAATTACTCCCAAAATCCCTAGACATGATCTCCTTCTTCTCTTTGCAGGCACCTTCCTTAAACTATCTTCCATAATAACACAAAAAATGGGAAGTATCTCAACCCTTCTGCATTTATCAAGCAGAGGAATGTTTGAATTAAATCTCAACCCAATGCATCGTCCTTCTATAGGGAAAATCACATGGGTTTCGATGCGTTCCATTTGACAAATGGTGGTGAGAATGAAATTACCCGAACGAGAGTTGTAAATGCTCAAGATAGACCAACCGATCAGCCTCTCACTTGTCAAATTTGCCATTAAATTCATTCCTCAAAAAGAGATACCATCCCATCCATGTAAGGTGGTGATTGAATTAGCCTTGGGATTATTTGGAGAGATCAAGACCCATGATTATCAATATTTCCACCATAAAGAACTAAATACCATCCCCTTGAATTTGAAAACAAGTTGTCCATTCAGTGGAAAGGAAATAGTTATTGATCAATATTTATCCTTGCCTAAGTTTGGTGACCCTGCTGGTCAAACTATTAGCTTCCTTATTGTTATGTCACTTGACATGGAAGAATTGAACCTTAGAAATGTTAGTAATAAATTCCATGATTATCCATTGAAATTTTCCAACATCTTTTCCTTTACTTGACTGTGTATCTTGCATTTATTGGATAACTATCCAAGAATATTCAACGACTTGAAAGATTCTGATGTTTAATTATGTCATCACTTCAATTCATTTCATCAATGATACCCATTATGCTTGGTTATTCATCCTCTTTCCCAAACCCCAAGCAAAATAAAGCAACTGTCTTCCCCCAGGGTCAAAGATGGCCCCTCCCACACTTTCCTCCCCAATCCTCATCTCCCTTCATCGACATATCAAGTTTTGATTACAGTAAAAAACCTTATTGTTCAGTGTTGCATCATTTATGAAGTTGTATCCACATGCATCATGTGCACTCAAGTGTGGAAAAAGTTAGGTTCCATAAAAAATTCACCCTTTTTTCTTATTATGGTCATCCTTCCCAACATGAATAACTTATGAAAAATGTTCCCATCGAACTAGATGATAAGACAAACATGATATATATTGAAGTTGTAGATGCCCAACTTGACTACAATATTCCCCTTGGTTGTAAGTATGTGTATGTCATGAAAGTGGTTTCCTCATTGATGTTTCCACATCATGGGAAGGTTGTGACATTAGATCAATTTAGAAATTACAATCCCAAACCTCAATATAATACTAACAACATATTTCATACCCTTTATGGTAGTCAATACACACCCTCCTTTATTGAAGTAGCTATTGGTGTCTTTAAAGAATCCACCTTGTTTGGGTATACCTCATTTCACTGCCACACATTTCATCATCTAGAATGTCCCTTATGTTTATTGTTATACCAAGGGATCCCTCTTCTCGACCATTAAATAAACCTGTTGATTCATCATCTTCTATGCCATCCCCAAGAGAGAATCCATTGTTAGGATCACCCATTACACATATTCCTTTCCGTTTCCTTCCACTTGGTGTACTTGGGATCCCTATAATGGCCACATTGACTCTTTAGGGTTTTACCTTAGGTATCTGTGGTTGGTACCTCAATCCACCCATGTTTTGGGCCCCATGTCACCATATATATTAATTCATCCACAACCTATTAATGTTCCCTCACTATTATCCTCAAAGCCACTTGGTGATTCGATCCCTTGGAATAGGACTGGAAACAATAAAGTGGTAGTAAGGGAAAGAACAATAAATAATAAGTCTTTAGTGCCTTTGGGTCAGCTATGGCCATTTCCATCACCATTTATACTTAAGTTACACTTCCTTGTGCTCTATGTGAGTTCATCATCCATGCCACTAGTTCTTGCTCCCAAAGTTGGAAGATCTTATTTACCCTAAAAGAAAGAGCTAAAATGCCTCCATATTAATGGTAGATTTCACTATCACTAATTTTTCCAATAAGAACAACAATTCATTGTGTGCCAACCACGTTATGCCTTATGTGACACATTTGGTTAGTATTCTCATCATTTTCCCAAACTTCCTTAGTATCAATATACCCTTGCAATTGTCCTCCAAATCAACTCCATGCCATGAATAGTGCCTCCACTAAATAAAAGGGTTGTGGATTATGTATCCCTTTGCTACATTTCCACTTCAATGGGTTCCTTGCCTATGATAACTCTTTATTTTGTTAATGTTCATATGAACACTCCATTAGTTTCTTATTTTCCCTTGACCTCATCATGGTGGATTTTTTCTCTAGGTCTTCCATATCATCATCTATTGGAGTTTATTGTGTACAATTGGTTTACTTGGGAGCCCTTTTTATCCCACTATTTTTCTTATGGTTCATGCCTTCCCTTTAGATATACTTATTCAAACTAGCATATAGATAGTATATACCCTTTATTTATGTTGCATTTTCCTAGCTTCTCACCCCCTTAAATATGGCCATATGACCTCTCCTTCCCCATTGGTCCAAGTGTTTGAGCCCATCAATATAGAATTTCTCCCTTATATAACAGTTTTACTCCACATGCATGGATTGTTAATGATTATTCCCCAATTACATATTCACACCCATGCAATTGTTTCCCCATTAAGGATTTGGGAGTGTATATAGTATACATTATAGAGATAGTCTCATGCTTTTACTCATCAGTTTGTTCTCCCCCAAAATATTGAGTAGTTTATATCACATTGCCATATTATGCAATGATTCATCATATGTCATTGACCCACTAACTCCTCCATACTGTCACAATCATTTGAATTTTTTGTTGCAATCAAACATTCCCTCAAGGATATTTTTTTTAGTGCCCCAACCCTGGTCACTTCCATTCACCACTTTTATTTACATCATATTGGATTGATCCACTTGCTTGCATTTTGTAGGCATGTATCTCTTTTCTTATAACATTTATGAATTCATTGATTATTTTGGGAAAAAATCATTGCGTTCCTTTGGCACCACCACATTACACATTCTCTTTATGGAAACATTTGTAGTCACCCTTGTTCAGAGCGTCTTGCATTTAGAAAGATTTTGTGCCTTGGATTCTATCTACATCCATGCTCCATTTAGTTGTAATATAGTTCATAGGTATCCTTGAGTAACCTTGACCTCAGTTTGTAATTTCTAGCCATAAACTCTATATAGCCTATGAGTTGTCATCATAACCCCTTAGTTATCTTTAAATATCAGCCTCGGTGTCTTACAGTTGTCATTAGACCATCCTTTCCATTATTTGTTGAATGAAGGAGGTCTTTAGTTATATTCTCATTGGCTTCCTCATCTATTTTGTCCCAATCATTGTGTTCCTTTGGCACCACCACATTACACATTCTCTTTATGGAAACATTCGTAGTCACCCTTGTTTAGAGCGTCTTGCATTTAGAAAGCTTTTGTGCCTTGGATTCTATCTATATCCATGCTCCATTTAGTTGTAATATAGTTCATAGGTATCCTTGAGTAACCTTGACCTCAATTTGTAATTTCTAGCCATCAACTCTATATAGCCTATGAGTTGTCATCATAACCCCTTAGTTATCTTTAAATCCCAGCCTTGGTGTCTTACAGTTGTCATTAGGCCATCCTTGCCATTATTCATTGAACAAAGGAGGTCTTCAGTTATATTCTCATTGGCTTCCTCATCTATTTAGTCAAACACGTTTTATACAGGATGTGTTGCACCTCATGCTAGTCTCTAAGGATTCCTTTATACCTTGATTCTAGCAAACCTTCCTCTATCAACATCATCACCTTCATTTTAGGAGCTTGGTTTAGAGGATTTGTGTACCATAGTCCCATTTAAATCTTCAATGGGTTACCTCAAATAAATCAAGGATAATCAACATTACTTATTGACTTTCTTACTTCCCATATGCTCAACTCCAAATCCATATCACATCGTTAATATTTTCATAGATTGATGTAATTTTCGGTGTTCCAGTTCCCATCAAAGACCAATGGGCATTATGGTTATTTCCATCAGTTTCTGATCCCCTGGGTGAGAGCTACACTTTAGGTAGATTCCTACATGTTCCAACAAGCGTTGAATCTAGTTTTACAACTCTAATTTTATATCTCAATATATGTTTGGATATATTCAACAATGTTTAAGTCTCTAATTTGAGCTTTCTTCCAAGGATTTGTTTCCAAATCCCATGCCCATTTTGCTTTTAGAAATTATTTTGTGGCTATTCAGCCCTCGAGGAACCAATTTTCCTTAACATGTGTTCGAATAGGATGTTGTGGTGATTATATTTATATACTTTGATATGGCCCCATGTTTCCATGATCCCTTATTGTATTGTATTTTGGCATTTTTACAGGCATGGGTATGTATACCTTGTTGATATTGAAATCATGCATACACCTCACCTTATGGTTATTATTTTATACATGTTTCTCTTTATTCTTATTTCAGTTATTCTCCCTCTCTTTGGCCACTCTAATCCATAGTTTATCCATTCCAGTGTTTGGGTGAAAAAGTATGATGTATTTTGGGCGCCATACAAACATCAAGGAGCAACTACAATTTCCCTAATTTTTCTAACATGTATAGTCTGAGAGTAGTTTTTCCTATATAGAACACTATTATAGGCATATTCCAAATTACACATCTCGTTGCATCATCATATGATCTTGTTTGTACCTCACTTAACTTGGTCAAGCCTTAAGTGATCGTTTGTATGATCATGCAACTTTTCAACTATTTTCTATGTGGTCATTCAAATAATCTTTTGATATCCATGTAACACTTGTAAACTCAAAAAATGGCTAGTTAGAGGCTCATTAAGGTGCATGTGATTGTTTATATGATGTAATGGGTACACGTAGACCTTATTAAACCCCTATTTTCATTAATCACTTTGATTTAGTCTTTCATGATGTCCACTAAACTTATGATTTGTCATTAATGCATCGAGAGAGTTCACACAAGGATTATATCCAAAGAAGGTTTTTTATTATTCACCAATAAATAAAGGTCACGGGGTTTCATTTTAGAGAGGGAATAAAAGAGTAACGTTATGTTGCCTAAATTTCACTAGAGAACCAATGTTCACCATTAGAAATTTCTTACCATATAGCTAGTTCCCACCTATTATCCATTCAGATAAGGAACTTGCTACATCTATCAACCAATATTTGGAGCTTGAATACGCATAGAGACAAAAGGACCCTCCCAACAAGAAGCTTTTGGATACCAGTTTCTACAACAAGGCCTCTCCACAAGTGATATACATGGAGCCTCTATTTCCTTATTTGGAGTTAATACAAACATTATGTTTTTCCCTTTATTTATTGTTTTTGAATGTTAGAAGTTATTAATCAATCCATTATTTCATGCTTATCTTTCTCTCATTTATAAGCTATGTTTTAGTGTAGTGTTTGCATGTGATCCTCTTACCTCGTTTTTATTTTATTTTGTATATTGTATATATCTAGTTATAAAAGTAACTAGATTAGGGTTATTGGTCATTTGTTGTCCAAATTCCCACAATGCCTCAACTAATATATGATCAAACAATGAGGAATTAAGGGTTTAAGTTTCCAAAAAAGGAATTAAATTATATCATGTATTCATTCAAAGGGATAAAATTCTTGATATGGACAATTGGATAATGGAATCTTACCTAGGGTTCAATGACATATTGGAGGAGGATTTGTTGAGAGCTATAAAGGAGCCATGGACAACAAGAAAAGTTATGGATACTCTAAATTAATCCTCTATATCTCTAATTCCAAAGAATAATGACCTAAAATCTGTTGATGACTATGGAGCAATTCCTTTATGTAATTGACTTTGTAATATTATAACATAAATTTTGGCTAATAGGTTAAAGAAGGTATTATTATGTTCCATTTCGAAGGAACAATTTGGTATCCTCTTTACTAGGAAAATTCATTATGTTGTTGGTTCAGCTCAAGAAGTTATGCATTTCATAAAATATAATAATACACCTACTCCTATACCAAATCAATGTGGAGAGTATCCCTTTAGGACCTTGGTCGAAATTCCACTAATCTTGAGTGACAGAATGATCTATTTCAATAGTTTAACATTAAAAAGGTTCCTTCAAAGATAAGCATGCCTTCAAAATATTGTGGGAGGACCTCCCCAAGTACCTTAGATGGAAAATGCGGTGTTCTTGGAACAAAAAAAAATTATTCCAAAATGATTTTATTATCACTAAGGATACAACAATCAAAGACAAGAGTATTTTAATTGAAGTTATCCAAGCCCAAGGACCTGGATATCATAAAGGTTTTTAATCTCGCATGTTGGATAAGAACAAAATAAAATGCTTTAATTTATTATGGGAAGGGAAGATAGAAATAGAGGGGAATTATTTAGTTAAGTGGAAAATAATTGCTAGAAAGGACGATGGGGGATGGATCTAAAAAATAGTCGTACATTTGGGAAAGTTATAGGTTCTAAGAGCCTTTGGAGGTTGTACCATAATGAGGGGTGGTTTGGGGGAGTAATGAAGGTCAAATATTTGTATCTTGAAAATATTGAAGAGTAGATTTGAAGAGAAAGAAATTCATTTAGTGGTAATTTGTTAATGTGGAAGTAATATTCCAATGAATTGATTGAGGAATGAGAGCAGATTGAAACTCCTCTTGAGTTCGTACATGACATGATTCATGCCCTCCTCTTCATGGATTTTCAAGTTGGAGGGGTTTTTCCTTCCTCTCTGAATCCCAATGACTTGGCATTTAGATTCATGATCACATCCTTAGGGAAGACCATCTCAACGAAATCGCATACCTCTTGGTTTGTGAAAAAGATGGAAGGGATCCCAAAATTATCCATTCCACCAAGTTAGTCTCAACACATAGATATTTCCCTCTCAAATAGAGGGCCCATTGGCCATATCACAAGGATATAGCCCTCACCCAATCACTAAAACACCTCCTTTTTCATCCCAAGCCAAAGCAATTACAAACAAGAATGCAGTGAAGGAAATCGCATTTGTAGATGGGACAAGGAGTAAATAACTTTCATAAATAAAAAAGGCAGCCAAGGCACACTTTGAAGAGTTATACACGAAGGAATATGAATCAGAAATGCATTCCACTAAAATAATGTAGGAGAGCATCCCATGTCTTGTTATGGTAGAAGATAGTATGGAACTCAACCAAGTAATCTCAAAAGCTGAAAATATTCTTGCAATTTGAGGCTTTCCCTAGACAGGGATCGTGGAATGGATTGGTTTTCCATCTATTTCTACAAAGCATCCTTCTACAAAGAAACGTGGGCCATAATCAAATTAGATCTCCAAATAATGTTCCTTCATGCACAAACAAAGTTCAAAATAGGATGGGCCACTAGTTCCTCCTTTCTTACCTTGATCCCCAAATAATCAAATCCCTCATATTTTAAAAAGTTTCATCCAATATCCCTCTACAATTCCTCCTACAACAAAAATCACAATCAACAAACGAAAAAGTATCCTTCATGAACTAAATTATGATAAAGAAGGTGGATTTATGCAAAACCACCAAATCATTGACAATATCATTTTGGTTCAAGTGGCGCTTCACTCAAGTAGAGTCAATAAAGATAAGGGTATGATTATAAAATTGGATATGGAAACTCATTTGATTGTGTGCGCCACTCCTTTATCTTTGAAGTTCTCCATAAGTTTGGATATGAAAAACAATTTTTAAGTTAGGTTATATCTTGTATAAGTGGGCCATGGATTGCCTCGCTTATCAATGAACATCTAGCATACTTCTTTAGGATAAGTATAGTTCTAAGACAATGCTTCCTTGTATCCCTCTTCATGTACATCATTATGGATGAATCCTTGAGAAGGAAGATCAAGAAAGAAAGAATCTCTAGAAGTCTCAGTAAGATTAGCATTTCTAGATGATTCAAGCCTTTGAATCACTCTTAATTTGATGACGATATCCTTCTCCTTAAGGGGGTATCCATTATAAGAACTAAAAAAAAATTAAGAATATCTTTGACCATTTCCTCAATGTGTCTAGAGGGAGTATCGATGAAGGTAAAAGTCAAATTTTTGGGTGGAATATAAGCCCAACCCTACTTTGGAACATCTCCAGATTTTTCTAATTCCAATCTATCACTGAATGAAATTATTCAAATACCTAGGGATGCCAGTATCGTTGGGTAATCCTACATTTAGTATTTGGTAGGAGACTATTAACAAAACTAAGTCCAAATTTTATCATTGGTACACCCAATGGATAAATATTGTTGGTCAAGTTGTGCTACTCTAATTGGTTTTGACAATGCTACCCATCTATCAAAGCTGAGTGATGTCATATCCCATTGTATTCATGCATACATTTGGAAAAGAGGTTCATAAATTCCTTTGGCAAGGGGGGAAATCAAACACTAAAAAAATCATATGCTTAAGTTTCAAACTATAGTAAATTCCCAAAGACCGTGATTGATTGAGCATAAAAGATCCCTCAATAATGAATCAAACTCTTGGATCTAAGATCCTATGGAGTCTTTTCTCGGGGAGACAAAATTGTTGGGAAAAATTGGTGAGAAAAAATGTTTTCAACTAAAGAGGAAGTGCAACCTTTACAAGCCACTTGAGAACAATAAAGGCTCCCACATTTGGAGATTATGCATTGTATTTTCTCCTCTTATTGAAACCAAATTGTAATGGGATCCAAGAAATGGTAAAAGAATAAATATATGGAACAATAATATCTTGGGAAATACTCATTTTCTCTCTAATTCAGCCTTTGTGTACCCTCAAAGTATGGATGGAAAACAATGGTATTACTACGTTGCACAACTTATATTGGTGTTATGGTGATAGATGTATTATTTTTTATCTCTCCCCTCCAATCTGTCTTCTTAATAGTGGTCACCTTCTCTAACCAAAATTCAAAGGTTGCATCCCAACATATCATATGCACCAAGACAAAAGGTGTTGAGGGAGAAAAATTTGCGTTGTCCAATTTGGATACCTAGAGCACACAACCTTGACCTCTCATCGCCTCTTTGTTCACATATCCTATACCAAATCAACACGGAGAGCAACACTTTAGGACCTTGGTAAAAAATTCACTCCCTCTAGGTGACAAAACAATCTATTCATTGCTCCAAACACTACAAAGGATCCTTCAAACATAATCATGTATTTAAAATATCGTGGGAGGCCCTCCCTAAGTACCTTAGTTGGAAAATATGGTTGGACCAAAATTAAAAAATGATCCAAAATGAGGTTATTATCCCTAGGGATACAACAATCACAGCCAATAGTCTTTTAATTGAAGTAATATAAGCCCTGCAAAGACCCAAAGATCACAAGGTCCTTAATATCACATGTGAAGAGAATATTTGGATGACGTATTGGGATGACCGAGCAAAAATGAGAAAACAAAGAAACCAACCCCAAACCATTAATAACACACCTTGGCAGATGTGTTGGCACATAGGACTGTGTCAGGTTAATATTCACTCGGTTCAAAAGTTAGAGATGGGTTTACCGTTGGTGGTTCATGGGCCCATGGTTTTGGGTGTCCTATGGTATTGCATTTGAGGAGGACTACGTAAAGGATTGAGTAACTCCACTATAAAATGTCTAAAGTGGTTAGTGATTGCTAGATTGGCCATTCCTTAGCCAAAGTGGTTAAGGGTAATAGATCTATTGTTAATGGTTTTCCCAATTTTGGGTTTCTAAGGTAAATCTCCTTCATCATTATGTGCACTTGATTCTTATATGTTATTTTATTTTCTAACAATTGGTGTCAAAGATGGAAAGAGTGGTATGATTCCATGGCCATGGAGAGAGTGTTTATGATGAAATATTGAGCTAGGAAAGGATCTATAGTCATAAAGGCACATAAAAAAATGCATGGCATGGATCTATGCGAAGCATTAGCATGAGAAGCACACTGAAGATATAGGAAGAGGTAATCAACTCACCATACTGTAAATTTTTTTATGGAGTTTGGTTTAACCATAATGTAAATTGGCATGCAGTTGTAAGACCTGTTAGGGCATGCACACCCTTGTTTATTGGGTCATCTATGAAAAATATAGATGTAGATTTAGGTACATTAAAGAGGGGGCATATTGTAATTCCGAATACTTGGTTAAAATTTTTGATGGGGGTTCATGTTTAACCCAAGTCATGTTTAAAGGGGGGAATGTTAGGATAATTTTAACTTGGTTAAAGAGTTAGAGATGGGAATACCATTGGTGGTTTTAAAGCCCATAATTTTTTAGTAACCCATGGCATTGTATGTGAGGAAGCCTAATTAAAGGCTTGATTAACTCCATTGTAGATTTCCTAAGAGTGGGCTATGATGTCTAGATTGGACATGCCTTGGTTGAAGTGGTCAAGGGTAATAGATCTATTGGTGTTGGTTTTCCTAGTTTGGGTTAAGAGTTTAAATTTTGGATGCAAGATCAAAAGAAGCACATTCTCTTCTTCAATGGAGTTGCAAAATGGAATCCAAGGGTGGCAATTTCAAAGGGGGTCGTCAATTAAATAAGAAAATCAACTATGCTTGGGGCCTGGAATAACTACAAACAATAAAGTAGAAGCATATGCACTAATTTAATTAGGGATCTAAAGCATTGAATCAACCAAGATAAAAGACCTTCTCATGGGTAGGAAAATCGAAAATTCTAATCAAGCACATGAACAAGGACTCCCAAAATTCTAATATTCCCCTCGTTATACTCAATTCCCAAATCAAAGATGAAGCATCCAAATTTCAGTAGATTGAATTCTTCTACATCCTTTGAGATAAAAATGGTGGAATAGACATCTAAGACAAGTTGGCCTCTCATTTGGATGAAGGAATCTGAGAAAAAATGGTGTCACTCTCANCCCCCCCCCCATGGCTATTATGACAATCTATGTTAGGCCCCCAATTAATCATGATGTTATCATTAAGAATACTAGATCCTTCATTAACATCATCACATGCAAAGGTACACATCATATGGGTTGCTTCAAGGGGAATTGTAGTGCATTAAAGGGATGGGACAAGCATGGGAAGGCTTCACACATGCCACCCATCCCAAATTCACTTCATTTTGAATGTGCATATCTAGTTTACATTGGAGAAGGTGGGATAATTGATAGTGTGATTTGAAGAGGCCTAGGAGCAACACATAGAGTTGGTTCCAGCTCTGAACTTGTTAAGGTATGTGGAATTGTCCAATGTTTTCAATGGTTTTGTTGGTTTTGAATTGGCTAGTATAATTGGGGCTTGTGTTTTTTGTTATTTTGTTGTTTGGCCTTATCATGGAACCTAGTGTTGTTTGAGCTGAGATTGCTTGTCTAGTTTTATGGGAATGTTTGGAACTATTAGTATTTATAATCCTCCCTTAACCAAATTGTCTATTAGATTATTTTAGCCTAACTTAGGAATTTTATTTAATTATTGGGTCTACTAGTACCATTGAGTCCACTTAGCCTAATGGGGCCACATGTACCAGTTACTAAACTGTGGGGAATACCGATAGAGGCTAACTTCCACTGACTGCACTTGCATGCATTAGTTTAGGCGCCTCCTAGACAAATCTCTACATTTTAGGAGCCACTAGGAGTCCCGACACAAACCTCCTTCAGTCAGTTGGAGTTGGAACTAGTTAAGCTTAGTTATTTTCCAGTTACTTTCAATTAGTTCACTTTCAGCTCAGTTAGCACCAGTTATGCATGGTTGCATGTGGATAAGGCGCATTTGCTCACCTACCACTTAAGTTAGACTGAGTTAACTTATTATAACCGATTGTGTGACTTGATTAGACATCTATAGTTAACCATTTGGACTCTGATAATGATTTAGACATCTTTAGTTATCCATGCAGTAAGATACATTCACATCCCATTGGTATATTCAAATTCATCCCTAATGATTCGAATTATTTACTATGTAACACTATTGTAACACCAGATTATGTAATAAAGATAATATTGTAATTCCATGAGCAATACTTGTATATTTCCTGTGAGATTTGATTTGTTCAGCTTGTATAATTCATTCCTATTCACTGCATCAATAATTTGGACTCTTTGCTTGATGATCTAAATGGAACAACAATTCTAACATGGTATCAGAGCCATCTCAAGAAAGCTTTGAGTATATCTGCTCTCCATTGAACACCAGAAGCAGCTGGGTTTCCACAAAAGTCCCGCAAAGAATGACTTGCTTCCTCTGAATTTATTCATAGTGGTGGTGCGGGTGTGACGAACCCTGAGAAAGTGTTCATGTCGAGAGGGAAGGCTTGATTCCAACATTTTTCAATGATTTTTCTTTTGCAGTGAAACTTCTACAGGTGCTATGTAGCTTATGTGTAGAAATTGCCTTTTTCCAGTAGGAGAATTATGGATTCTCAACCCTTCACACCTTGGATCCTAACACCCTTCAATTATGTTGATTGGAGGGAAGATATGCAAGTTTCCTTGCACAACAAGGGATACTTCAGGATAATACTTGGAAGGGAAGTCGATCTGCATCATCCAGCAAAGAAAAATAAGTTTCTGAACCACTTAGATGAAGCTCTCGGTTATCTATGTACTCACATATCCAGAGATCTCCTATTTCACCTTGAAGGTTTGAGGACTCCCGGGGAGGCTTGGGATAAGCTTGAAGTCTTGTTTGGAAAGAAATATGAGCTTTGGGGACACATTCTGGATAACGAGTTGATAGCCTTACTTCCCAACAGTTTCACGATTGTGCATCAATTCTTTACTAAATTCAAGTCTCTTGGACTTCAATGCAGACAACACAGAATAAAAAGAAAGAATGAGCAACATGTTCTCTCCATACTCAGAAACTAGGTCCTGAGTATTCTGTATTTATCTCAATCTTCCATTCCGAGAGAGCTTCCATTCCTAATTGGAAGATTCCCTCTCTTGATTCCTTTTTTGAGTCCTCAATACAGGAGCAAGAGAAGTTGATCCAGATGGGAGTCATCAAGACTTCCAAATATCAAGCCCTACTAGTGACAGACTCTAAAAAAACACAAGATAAAGGGAGGTCCAAGGGCAAGGAGCATAAAAAAAATGATTCAAAACCTAAAGAGAATCTGAATACTTTTGAAGGGGCTTCAAGCTCCAAGAAGAATAAAAGGTTTGAAAATAAAAAATGTTCCTATTGTATGAGGGGTTTTCATCCAGAAGACTCGTGCATGAAGAAGACCCTCGACCAATTGAAATATCTACATGTACACAATAATATTTCCCTTCCATAAGGTGCAGAGATGTCTAATGATGAAGAGCAAGCTTAATAACATTATATATTCCATGCCTTGCATGCAAGCCTCACTCCGTCGAAGGCTTATTTGATAGATTCTAGAGCATCCAACCACATGGTTTCCTCCAGGGAATCCTTCATCACTTTCCCTCTATCATGAGGACCTAGCAGTCATATGGGAGATGACTCTTAAATCCTATTTGTTGAGAGATTTTTAGTTAAAATACAGCATGATGAGTTCATTCCCTCTCCTACAACAAAGAAAATTGTTGAAGATGAAGAAGAAGCATAATTTTCCTCATAGTCAATTCGAATTGAAGAAAAACTCTCCTTGGAGTGACTCCTTTTCTTACTGCTCCGAAAGTGTATGAGATATATGATATCTCATATCCTCACATGGATGATTTAGAAGAAGACATTCGAATCTATTTTTTTTAAGAAAAACTCTCCTTCCATTCTTTGCAAAATTTCTCCAATGATTCTTCTATTTTAAATTATGTGCATAGTTTACCAGTGATTGTTTCAGAAAATGAAGAGGAATTTGATTTCTCTATATCTAATGATGTTGCTGGTGTTCAGATAAGTAATACCATGGATATTTTGGAAATAATATCATATTGTAGGAGTGATCCATTCACTCTCATTGATATAGAGCTTCCAGTAAATTTCTACATGATTGCATGCACCCAATTTTCAGAATTTTGAAGAAGGAGAAAATTGTGCAAATACCATCTCGGTGGAGCACACTCTTGGATCTGATATGAACATGTTTGGATGTTATTTATTTGGATCTGATATGATATTATTTGTTTCAGGTTTTTAATTTCAAGATCCTTTAGTCATGCTTGTAGCTGGTCTCATCAATTTTGGTGTGACAAAACAAGTACCACAAGTCTTCTCCAAACTTGTTGTTCAGGATTTGATATTAGTTTTCTCTTATGAGTTTGCTGATATTATGATTTTGTGAATAATTGATTATTTCTAAAGCTATATCATATTATGGAGCTCAAACATTTTCTCTCCATAGTACCAAGACTTCTGTACCTATCTATTTGATCGCATGCCCATCTCCTCATAGAACTAGTAAAGAGGGAGACATTCGACATTTGCCTAGACACTTGATCCTAACACTTGGGCATGATTTTACCTCACATGGTTTGATGTTCAAGGCTGAAATATATCATTTGTTTGGGTGTTCCTCACATGGTTCGAATTCCCAAGCACCTTTTCTCTCTCATCAGTTGATTTCAGTTGCTCTGCATGGGTCAATTTTTCATCCAGCATCTGTCTATAATTCTTATTTGGTTGAGCATATTCTTCTTCTTCCAAAGAGGAATATTCCTCCAGGAAAAATCATTTAGTTTGTATTCAGAGGTTCACATACACATATTCAGGATGTTGCTGCACAGAAGAACCAAAATACTCCTTTGTTGTTGCATAGTGCTGCAAATTGCAGCAAAAGATTTTGCAAGTTTTTAACTTGTATTTCCTGATTCCTGTTTATCTTGAGGGGGGGGGTTCCCATGAGGTTTTCCCCTATTTCCTCGGTTTATTAAGCAAATTTTTTTATCTTTTAGATTGTATATGGGTGACTTATGGCCTTGTTTCCAAGGCCCATAGTTTTCCAAGTTAGGATTCACAGGGGGTGTTAGGATTTATAATCCTTCCTTGACCAAACTATCTATTAGATTGTTTTAGCCTAACTTAGAAGTTTTATTTAATTATTGGGTCCACTAGTACCATTGGGTCCACTTGGGCTAATGGGGCCACATGTACTAGTTACTAGAGTGTGGGGAACACCGATAGAGGCTAACTACTACTAACTGCACTTCCATGCATTAGTTTAGGCACCTCCTAGACCAATCCCTACATTTTAGGAGCCACTGGGAGTCCCGGCACCAACCTCCTTCATTCAGTTGGAGTTGGAACTAGTTCAGCTTAGTTATTTTCTAGTTACTTTCAATTAGTTCACTTTCAGCTCAGTTAGCGCCAGTTATGCATGGCTGCATGTGCATAAGTCGCATTTGCTCACCTGCCACTTCAATTAGACTAAGTTAACTGATTATAACTGATTGTGTGACTTGATTAGACATATGGAGTTAACCATTTGGACTCCAATAGTGATTTAGACATATTTAGTTAGCCATGCAGTAAGATACAGTCACATCCAATTGGTAGATTTGAATTCATCCCTAATGATTTGAATTCTTTCCTATGTAACACTATTGTAACACCAGATTATGTAATGAAGATAATATTGTAATTCCCTGAGCAATACTTGTATGTTTCCTGTGAGATTTGATTTATTGAGTTTGTATAATTCATTCTTATTCACTGCATCAATAATTTGGACTCTTTGCTTTATGATCTAAATGGCACAACAATTCTAATAGGAACTTGTGGGACTATGTTTGCTTTATATTACTCTATCAATTTTGTTTTATGGAAATCTTTTATGTTTGTGGTTGGTGAAACTTGCATAAGGGTTAGCGATGTGTTTGTGTTCTCTTGGGTGGTGGAATCATGAAACTCTATGTGATTTTGTCTTGGTTTCTATCTAGACTACAAAGGCACATGTATTGTCTTCTTTAAGCATTCTAGGTATAATTATCAGGGGGGAGTATGATAATATAGTATTCAAATTGCTAGAGCTTTCTGTTTATACTGTATTTCGATACCTCAAGGAGAAGAATGATAATTTGGGCATAGAAATTGTCTACTTTAGTAAATTTGGGTACAATCACTTGCATCTCATTCATTTGATAATAACACAACATTCATTTGTGAAATTGAGGATGTTTTGTATCATGAGTTGAATCTAGGAGAAATATTGGCCAATTTCTACCACACACACAATATGGATACTTCACTATGTATATCCTTTTTTCCATTGGGGTACCCTTGGGGCATCACCACTATAATGGATTTCCTGTTGTCACAATAAATGTCATCATGTTATTATACAAATTCAAAATATGATGAGATGGAACGAAGAATTTATCAATGAATATGTGACAACTTTAAGTTCCCTTTCCAACTTTGTGAATAGTAATGAAAAATCATCCCATTTTGTGCTAAAGGAAATTATCATACAATCAAGAGGTCAAAATCAAGAACTTGAGGTTGAGTGTATAGAACTCAAAGCCACCATGGATTACATTCTCAAAGGAAATTACTAAATAAATTCCAATCATAGGAACTATCTAAGCTCTACTTCGATAATTACAAAAGGCAATGATTTAGTCTCATAGATTATGGAAGGAATGGAAATCAAGGAACCATTTCCACAACAAGACAATAAAGATCCAAGCCCAAAGCCTATAGTTAGCATTCTTCACTAATATTATATCATTTATGTAAAATTCTTTTTGTTTTAGGCATATATTATCAAATATATACTTGTAATAGTCTCTTTTCTTTCCTTCAAAGAGAAATTAGGAAAAACATAGGTTCCTTTTGTGATTTTGGAGATCTAGTTATAACACTTAGACCAATCTACAATTGTGTATTACTCATATATAGAGTTTAGCTATAGCATTTTTAATACAATATTATAATTGTTTTTGTTATAAAAAAATGTGGAAAGCATCAGTGGGATCCTTTACTTTGATTAGTAAGTGGCTACAATGGAAAGTGGGTAGAGGGTTGAACAAGGTCAAGATTGGGGAAGATCCTTGGTGGGATGTTATACAAATTTCAAGTTTTCTAAGCCTTTGTTAGTGTCCCTCCATAGTCAAAATATTCTTAAGCTAGCATATGTAAGTCTACCGAACATAAATATTATGTAGAGCTAAGGTTGGAAATCTCCAAATTATCTAAATTTGTAAGGAGAGAAAGATAAAGGAAGGAAGCAATTCATTTAAGGTCTAAAACATATCACCCTAAAACTAAAGGAGGATGAACATGAAACTAAATTATCAAAGAATAGAATTCCAAGGGTGTACATAACTAATTTAGGCTATGTAGCAAAAATGGAAGATGAAGGAGGAGATAAGAATGATGGTGGGGGGAATATAAAATTTTGGATTCCTTCACAAAACCAAGATATTCCTTTGGTTATCAATGTTAAATAAAATCCTTACTTGTGATAATGGGTGGATACAATTGGCATAGGTCGGATTGGTATATTATGTGCAAGAAATATGAAGAAATTGTAAATCATTCACTTGTGCATTATCCTTTTGAGAAATAGGTACGGGTTAAGCAATAATATTGATAGTTGTGTGTGAAAAATGGAAAGGGAACTCTATGGAGGTATGCTTTGAAAGATGGTATAGAGATATGTTAGTTGCATATCATAAGGCGCTTCCTTCTTGTGTGGTATGGGCATTGTGGTTAGCAGGAAATGCCATGACCTTTAGAGGAAAATACATTACTTCCATTCAACTCCTTCACCAAATAAATTATTCCTATAAAGCTTCTTGGAACCCAACAAAAGTTAGAAAAATAAAAGATTCTTAAAAGAGCTATAATTTTCCAAAGAGAGGGATTGGGACTTGTTTGATGGAGATTGTCAAGGGAGGTTGAGGAAGTGTGGAGCTTAGAATTATATTGAACTCTAAAAGAGATTTACTACTTTCAAATTATAGTGGGTGAGGGGACCAATATTAGAGTAAATATATATTACTTGTTTTCTCTTGAAATTTGCTTCAAATTGAGGGATGAGAAGATTCCAAGTAATAGGGAAATTCTAAATTTATTATAGATTGGGTCAATGGGAAATGCAAGATGTAAAACATGGAACTAAATCCAATCATGGATAAGTTAGGGAGTTAATTCAATATTTTTCTTAGATTTCATTTACTTGTGTATATAGGGAATTTAATGAAAAAATGCTAGATTGTCTAAAGAATCCCTTACTTTGTAGGAAGCAGTTTGGTATTTTATGAATCTAAGGACGAAGGGGCTCTCCTTGAACAATTTCAACATGTTATTTGATGTTATTTTTATCTAAAACTATGATGCGATGGAGAGAACATGTTTTTGATGAAGCCTATTAAGGCAAGGACTTGTTTTTTAGTTTTATTTTTTAAATGTTGTGAAGCACAATTGGGCATTATCATAGCCCAAAAAATTGTAATTAGATATTGTGTTTAACTATTTCAAGATAGAAAGTAAAGATACTATATGATCTAAACGAGGTAATACAAACCAATGAATGTATATTTTGATTTCTTTCATGGAAATATTGAATACAAATATTATTTTCTTAGAAATAAAAATAAAGCACACCCAACATTTATAGTCATAAAAACCTCTAGTATTGAGGAAAAATCTCTCTTCAATAATAATAATTATTTCTTTTCAAACCAATGAACTTCGCACATCCTTATTGATATACTGCATGTTCGAGGACACATAAATTATCTTCAAGGATTTTGTAGTACAGTTTCAATGAATCTCTACTTCAATCCTTAAAAATTTCTTCAGGACTTATGTGTTGTAAACCATTCTCTGCAAATCTATCTATCATACTCAAATAATTTTTAGGTAATAAAATTTTCATCCCTTCTATAGTTTACTGTAATATTAAATAACTCCCAATTTTAAAAGAATATTTATGATATGGTCTAATAATTAATGGATTCGCTCCAAGAACATTTTGAATTCGACCTAGTTTGGATGCTAGTGGAGTCTCGAATCCTTCTAGATCTGTGTGCCTAGCTCTCTCTTGGTGATTAGCGGTGTGGTTTTGCATTTTCGGTTCTCCTAGGTGTTTTTCAAGGCGTGCTTGTGGATTTCCTTTTGTTGGTTATTCGATTTGGGAATGGATTGCTTCTCAAGGCCTTGGTCAATCTGTCATTACTTGGGTTGATTCTTTGGACCCTCAGTCTGGTTGCCTTGGACTGGCTTCTAGTGGATCTTTGCTCTCTGGAGAAGATCAACCATTCTTGTGGTGTTTCATTTCGGTGAAGCTGGATCTGTTTATCTCTTGGTTTGGTAATTCTATTTTCTTTGGAGTTGGCTCTCTTGCTGCTTGTTGAATTGGTTATTTTTTAGAGCCCGATTCAGCTTGGTAAGTTTACTTCTATTCTTTGGAGTTGGCTCTGATCCTTCTTGTTGTTGGTTTGTCTCCTTCAATTTTTTGGTGGAGAGTTCATTTTGTGGACTCTGGATTCTTTTCTGGGGAAGGCTTGGTGAGCTAGATGTCTCTAGCTTCTGTTGAGTAGGTGATAGCTTCCTTTTGGCTTTCCATTGCCTCTGTTGGGGGCCCTCCTCTTCCTCCTGAGTTAGAGGCATTCAAACATTTAATTTACGTTTGTGGGAAGAGAAAAGGAAACCCTCTGAGTTAGTCTTTTGTGAAGAAGACAGACATCCCTTCGGTTTATCTCCCAGCTGAAAGACCTTGCAGGACTGCCCTGAATCTTGCAGAGCGTGGCCTCACTGGACAATTTACTAGGTTGTGGCCCTCCTCGAAGGTTTTCGATGGATGGGTTTAGAGAAATTGGAGATACTTGGTCTCAAAAGGGATCCGAAATCACTTCGTAGGCAGATGACACTTCGTCTTTGTCTTTGACTCAGCTGAAGATCGAGACCTTATATTCTGCAATGGCCCTTATTTTATGGGTCCCCGGGGACTCTACTTGAACAAATGGACACTATATTTTGATTCGTCTCAGGATGTTCCTTCAGCTGTTCTAGTATGGATTCGACTTCCCCATCTTCACCTTCATTGTTGGAATTCAGAATCTCTTGAAGCTATTGGAAATACGCTCGGTAAATACATTGACAGGCCTGAAAGGAAAGATTACTATTCCTGCGCCAGAATTTGCGTTGAGGTTGATTTGGAGATTGGGTTGCCCGAAGCAATCATATTAAATGTGGCTGACTGGTCTCATTTTCAAGAACTTGATTATGAACAACTCCCTTCTAAGTGTCGATTCTATCATAAATATGGCCATTTTGCTCGTAATTGTAAGAAAAAATATGAAGAAGTTGCAGAAAAAGTAATTCCAAATCAGTGGATTCAATCTCAGAAAGCAGGTTCCTCTAAACTGAAATATAAAGATGGAAAAGTTGGAAATGGAACAAAACCTGTTGGAAGTAAATTAGTAGCAGTATCCTCCTCTAAAACTATAGAGGGAAATATTGGAAATAGAACTCATCCTGAGGTGAATTCAGTAAGCTCACAAGTAGTAGGAAACATTTCAAGAATTTCAAACTCTTTCGGGGCTTTAAGTACTCCTGAAGCTCAGGTCTCCCCAGTTCTTGAAGAAAGTGAACTCTAGCACTTTGATGTTCTTCTTCAAGAGGGTGAAGTAAGGACAAAATATCAGTCTCAGGCTTCTGCTCCAGCTAGACTCAATTCTCCTCGAATTGAGCCTTTTCCCTCTCCCATTAGAACTCCTATCTCTCCCTCCTATGCAGATGCAGTTAAAAAGAAAGCAGAATCCAAAGGATCTTCAGAAGATGATGGGAAATTTTCAAAAAAGTCTAGAAGAAAATCCCGAAAGGAGATTCGAGAGGAAGAAGCAGAGAGGTTAAAGATGCAGGGTAGTAAGGATACCATTGAATTGTCATTTGGCAGAAGTAAATGGAACAGGTCCACTAAGGGAGGAGCAAATCCCTCTGCCTTGGGTAAATAATGCAAATCAAATCCTGGAATTCCAGGGGCTTGGGGAACTCAACAAAGGCTGATGCAGTAAAAGATTTGCTCAAAATGTATCCCTCGGACATTCTCCTGCTTCAAGAAACTAAGATAGAAGAGGACTCTCTTCTATTCTTAAGCAAGTCTAAATGGAAAAAAATGTTGGTTTGGCTGTAAGTGCCAGGGGCTCTTCGGGAGTTCTGGCCACCATATGGTCTGAGGATCTCTTTCATCTCACTAATTCTTTTAGAACTCAACACTGGATTTATTCTAAATTATATCATATATCCAGTAATTTATCCATTTCTCTGTTCAATTTGTATGTTCCTGTATATTACATGGAGAAAAAAGTTTGTTGGCAGTCTCTACTAGACTTTTTGGATTCTCATTCCCTCACCAATATCGTGGTGGTAGGCGACCTCAATATCATTTTTGAACCTAAGGAGAAGAGTGGAGGAAACCGGGATAAGGACCCTTTTTTGGAATTGG
The DNA here is from genome assembly GCA_001517045.1 of Pseudotsuga menziesii. Lineage (NCBI taxonomy): Eukaryota > Viridiplantae > Streptophyta > Pinopsida > Pinales > Pinaceae > Pseudotsuga > Pseudotsuga menziesii. The sequence goes on along the minus strand of LPNX010493941.1, from coordinate 265,026 downwards.
TTGATTCTTTGGTTCTGTCTTGTGATCTTTTAGATATTAAGCCCAACAAAGGACGTTTTACGTGGATGAACAATAGAATTGGGATAGCTCGTATTTCAGCTCATCTGGATCGTTTCCTAGCTCATAGCAAGTTGCTTGATGAATTTGTTTTAACCTCTACAATTTTCTCAAAGGTAATGTCTGACCATCACCCTATTGGTCTCCGTTTCGAAAAAGAAGTAAATCTGGGACCGATCCCTTTTCGGTTCTACCCCACCTGGGTCAAGAGAGAAGGATTTGGTGAGATAATTTCTCATGTTTGGTCTCATTATATCGTTGGATCCCCCAGTTATGTATGGAAACAAAAATTAAAATTGACTAAATTCTCCTTGAAAAGTTGGATTAAAGCCCCTCTGGAAAATCCCACGAGTCTCAGGGTTGATACTGTTCAAGCTCTAATAGATATTCAATTTAGCATGGAAAATACTGAAATCTCTAAAGTTCAGCTAACGGTAGAGCAATCTGCGCAATCATCTGCATTCACTGCCTTTCATCGGGAAGAAGAACATTTGAGACTTAAATCCCGCAGCCTCTGGTTGCTTGCTGGGGACAAAAACTCTGCCTTCTTTCATCGGCAATATAGAGCCAGGCTATCACATAACCATATCTCTGAAATTTGCACCAGCAATGGAGAAGTTATCAAAGGTCAATTGCAATTGCAACATGCAGTAAATGACCATTTTCAGGAAGTGTTTTATGAAGATGGCAATACTAATGATCTTTTGAGTTCTGATTTTCTGTCTAATATTCCTTCTTTGGTTTCTAAAGATGATAATGTTGGACTAGTGAAACCCTTCTCAGAGAAAGAGGTGGTAGATGTAATATGGACTATGGATCCTGATAAGGCCCCCAGGCCTGATGGCTTCTCCATCCATTTCTACAGGGTTTTTTGGAATTTTATTAAGTTTGACCTCCTCAGAATGATCTCAGCCTTCCTCTCAAAAGCCAAAGTTGGAGGAAATACTAACTCAACCTTTCTAGCATTGATTCCAAAGGAAGTAAGCCCTTCTTCTTTTGATCATTTCTGACCCATCTCCCTCTGTAACGCTTCTTATAAAATCTTGGCCAAGCTTTTATCCAATAGATTGAAACCTCTGTTAGGTTCCCTTATTTCTCCTTTGCAGGGAGGGTTTGTTCGAGGAAGACATTGTTTGATAATGTTATTCAAGTTCAGGAGGCTCTCCATTCTAGTTACCTTAGGAAGGAGAAAGGTATGCTCATCAAATTAGACATGAAAAATGCCTTTGACCGTGTAAAAATATCCTTTCTCTATCAAGTTTTAAAAGCCTTTGGATTTATTGCTGATTTTGTCCATTTGATTAAAGCCTGCACTGACAAGCCTTGGATTTCACATCTTGTAAATGGTAGGCCAATAGTTTTTTTTCAAGCCACTAGAGGGCTGAGACAAGGGTGTCCCTTGTCTCCCTTTCTTTATATTTTGATGGCAGAAGTGTTAAGCAAAAAACTCTTAATAGAAATGGTGGTTGGTTCTCTTCCTGGTATCAAAATTGCAAGAGGGGTTGATCCTTTAAACCACGCTATGTTCACTGATGACTCTCTGTTATTGGGAGGGTCCTCCTTAATTATCGCCTGGGATTTTAAGGTTATTTTGCAAAACTTTTGTGTGACTACTAGGGCCTTGATTAATAAGGGTAAGAGTGTTGTATATGGTCGGAATGTTGATCATTCAACCCTTCTTAGAATTGCTCATACTTTGGGTTTTCAAGGTTTTGAAAAGTGGGAAAGTATTAAGTATTTGGGGCTCCCATTAACTATGCGTTCCAGACCTTTGTCGTTGTGGAATGATGTGATTTGCAAAATTAAAGCTAAAATTGTTTCCTGGGGAGGTAATTGGCTAACTCGGGCAGGTAAGTTGATTCTTATCAAGGCAATTCTTTCATCCCTCCCTATTTTTCATTGTTCCTTGCTTCTTGCTCCCAAATCTGTCTCTGCTCAAATTGCCAAACTTCTTCGTGATTTTCTTTGGGAGGGAGGAAAAGGAAATCATAAGAAAATTCATTTAGTCAGTTGCGAAATCATTAAAATACCTGTTTCTGAGGGTGGTTTGAATATTCGTGATCCTGAGTTGGTATACTTGGCTTTGGGAGGAAATCTCTTATGGTAGCTATACTCCAATAGAAACCATTCGGTCAGTAAAAAAATTTGGATGAAGTATATTAAGGGTACACCTTTGAGAAACTTTAACTCAGCTTTCTCCTCCTCAGGGTCAGCAATTTGGAATCTTTGCAAAAGAGGTGTGGATAATTTTCAGCTTTAGCTATAACGGATTCCTAGAAGTGGGAAAAGGACATTTTTGTGGGAGGATAAGATTATGGGGAAACCACCACTTTATTCTAATGATTTTCTGAGTGAGATTAAGGATTGGTTAAGTAACAAAGGCTTCCTCAGACTTCGAAATATTTTCTCTTGGGATAGAGCCGGGAACTGGGTTGGTTGGAGCTTTCCAGATATTTCGGATTATCTCATTCCTCAGCAGAATATGTTGGTTTTATCCTTAACCAGTTGTGCTCCTGTAAATTGTTTTCTTAAAGATGGTTGGGGTTGGGGTAGCACTAGTAATTATTCTGTAGCTCTTGGATTCAAAGCTATTCAGTTGACCCTTAATTCCAGGATTCCTCCAATGATTTGGATCTATGTCTGGTCCTCCTTTTGTTTGCCGAAGGTGAATTTTTTCATCTGGACTCTTTTGCACAGAAGAGTGTTGTCTAGTGAAAATATTTGCAGGAGAGGGTTCAATGGCCCTTTTCGTTGTTGTCTCTATTTTCAGCAATTGAATATTCATACCATATTTTTATAAACTACATTTTCTCTCAATATGTATGGAATAATGTTCTTAATGGCCTCTCTTTCACGCCCTGATCCCATCTTACTCTCACCGCTCTTTATTCGTCTTGGCATCAGCGGCTCCCTAAATGGAAGGATCATTCTTCTGCTATCAGCATGGATTGGAAGAAACTATGGCAGTCTATTCCCAAAATCATCTGGTGGACACTATGGAAAACCAAAAATGATGGAATTTTTAATGGATTTCAGTTCGCTCCTGAGACGGTGGCCAAGAAAATTAAAATTTCCATTTTTTAATTTGTATATAATTCTCCCTCCAAGTTATCGTTTCCAGAGGAGGTCTATGTCCTGTTGGGAAAAGCTTCCTTCAACATTAAAATTGTGACCCCTAGCAAACCAATTTGCTCTCCTGGTTGGCGAATTCGTTGCAAAGAATCTGAATTTTTAGTTAAATGGGAGACATCCTCTTCGCCCTGCATTTTTTTTATGGTGCTCCTAAGGGCGACTCGAGGATTTCTGGTGCTGGAGGAATATTATTCTCGCCGGACAGGTCTTCCAAATTAAGTTTCAGTTGGGGGCTCGGTTTTATGTCAAATAACCAAGCCGAGAGTTACAATCTGCTTAAAGCTCTTCAATTGGCTTAGGAAGCTGGCTTTTTGGCAATTCAAGTGTATGGAGATTCAGAATTAGTGATAAAAAGTTTAAACTTAGAGGATTTCTTTAATAATCCAGTTTTGAATCTAATTGTGCTAAGAATTTGAAAAGTAATGAAAGACTTTGAAAAGGCTGAGTTTTTTCATATTTTGCGTGAATTAAATGGAAGGGAAGATTCTTTGGCGAGTAAAGGCTGTCTTTTGGCTCAAGGACAACTCAGTCTTAACGGCAATTCCAGTATATTCCAGCAAATTCCTTAAGTTTAGTTCGGTGATTTTCTTTCTATAGCAAGAAAATGTAAATTGCTTTCTGTTGCAATTAATCTTCTTGGTTGTAATTGGCTGAAATGACTACTGTTCTTTCAGTACTGTTTTTTTTTTCTTAAGAAAAAAAATATAGCCGTTTTTGTTATAAAAAAAATAATTAGAGTACATATATTTGTTTAGTGTGTGATAATGACCTTATAACTACTTATTTATTCTATAAACTTAAAACATAGAAAATAAAGATTCATACAACACCATCCATACTCTTACCTTTAATATATATTTATACATATTCATTACTTGCCCCAATGGGCACAATGGCTAGGCAAGTGATCCTATGTACTTGCATTGGTAAAAAGAAAGGGTTGCTTGATCAAATTGAGGGTTTCTACACCAAACACTATCCAACGTTGGGATGTTCGATAGACTCCTCAAAAAAATACCTTGTGCCTAACTTGATTTTATTTTTTTTGGTGCTACAACTTATTTTTCATTATGTGGTGTTCATGGTTATCATTCTCGAGATGTGTCTCTTATCTCTAACTCTACAACTTCCCTTGCTCTTTATTCCAATAATTCTTCCAATTTTGTCTCTTGATCCTCCTTAAGTAAATATATTTTATATTGTTTATCTACTTCTTCTCATGGTCCTAGCACCCTCAATTTCTCTTAAAGGTGTTGTTGTATATTTGCTATATTTGTTTTGATTTCCCTTTTATGCCTATGATGGTGGGTTTGGATTTCAATTTACTTGTATATCTTTCAAATATCATACCCAATTTGTTTTACAATATTCATTATTATTTTATCTTTGTTGTTATTGATATACTATCTGATTTTGCATGAATAAAAAATATTCCTTGAGTCTTGGCTCCTAGTATCAACCTTATTCAATATTGGGTGAACTAACATCCTATTATTTTTATAATTGTGTGTACCTATTTTGTTTGCTGAGGAAGTTGGTCAAATATTCATTTTATATAAATGTTTTGTTACCCATCTTTTATGGGAGTGTTAATATCTCCTAGAATTAATTTTGTTTCGGGTTTCTTTCTAATTGTGTTAATGTAGGATAGCTAGCTCTAATATTAAAACTCCATACTTATCTTATATGGTTCATATTTCTCCTCTCTATTGTCTTTTTGTTCAAAATTTGCCCATTTTATATTTAGCTCCTACAACTTATTCATCCTATCTTTCAAACTAACTTTGGTGTTTCTCATTTTTATCTTTATGCTCTTTCTTTTCTTCTCTACTTATTATACATCCTTCATCAACTCATATAGTTCCTTTGATCATTTTATCCAAGTTTTGTGTATGTTTCTATTTGTTCAAAAACTCCTTCTCTAATTTTTTTGTGCATCTATATGTTGTTTCCTTGATCTTTATCTTAATTAATGCTTCCTATAAACCACCTCTAGTGATATCTATGTTGGAAAAATACGTTAGGATTAAAGTTCTCCTAGGATTTTCATTTGATATTTTAACTCTTTTTATTTATTTTCCGTCATCTTGAGTTTCTTTTGCATATTCTTGTATATTGTGTTGATAATGTTGCTACATACATGCCTCATTTGTAGGTTCTCATCCCTTGACGTTTTTTGTTTCTATCCCTTCTATATCATAATGTGTTTCTTAAATCATGATTGCTGGTTTATTAAAAATTTTGGTATCAACCACTATATCTTTCATTATCCTAGTGCTTTGTCAAAAGACACATGGAAGTGTATTGTCGTTGATTTATTTATCCTTCTCTTTAAAAAAATCAAGAGAAAAAAATCATTATTTGATATTTTTGAAAAGGAAATCAAAATATACATTGCTCTGTTTTGGATGGACTCCAAAACCTATCTATCTCACCAGATTTGACTTAGACATATATAACCTAAAACCTACGTAATATAATCATTGACTATCCCTCCCAGAACCTAAATCGCACAATACAAGCTTTTTGTAGTATACAAGACCACTACTTCTAACCAAGGATCACCTCAAAATTACATATAGATGATAGATATGTTACAATTGCATTCATATAAACATAGATTATATATCAACACTAGACCAACAAAAATTACATTCCAAAAGACCCATTTAGTATACATTTATTTTAATAGCTGGTTGAAAAGTGCCCTCCTTGAATTCTTGTTCAAGTAAGGTACCCTCCTAAAGGATCAAAGACTCTTTAGATAACCTATATGTCAGGTATTAAGTTGCTTATATATGTGTGAGAAAGAAATAGAATCAAAGGAAGACTTTACCTCCTCTTCCCGATTCATGATTGCAAGGAGGCGTAAGTTTCTTATGCAATATTGATGATTTGTGCATTCAATCATAACCTTGGATTCTCCAAAGACGTGGATATTTTTTAGAACTCATTCATATGATCCTTTTAGGAGGATCCATAAGGCATAGAATTCATCTTGATGATTGGATCCTTGACCATTTGCATACTTCATCATAAATTAATGTGAAGAATCAACATAAAGCATTACCCCTGCTCCATAGATACTAGGATACCCTTGATTTTCTCCATCAAGGAAGCCTTGGGGTCTTTATTTATTGATACTTGGTCTTAGTATCACTCTAGTAGACCCTTTTTGCAGAATTTTTTATGATCAACCCAAGCTAGTCTCACCTAATGTGTTACCTATGCAATGGTGAGGACCAAATCTTAAACACCATCTGATTCTTGGACCACCAAATTCCACAAACAAAGATATAAGGGAGATCCTTATAATATGAGACTATCTTATTGGTTAACCCGTGAAAGAGACAATTAACTAGAGTAATCTCAACCCATTTTGATTTACCAACAATAAGTTGTGTTACACCATTCCAAACCTCTTTAGAAAAAGGACAGGTCACAAACAAGTGGTCTAATGATTCTTCACTGCTTTTGCAAAGGACACGTCTACTTGGCACTACCCATCTCCTCCTTTTGCCATTATCCAAGCTAATATCTTATTGGATAGGGCCAAACACAATAAAATTTTGGACTTTAAGGGGAAAGATAACTTCCAAACAATTCCCCACCTTCAAACTCTCTCATCACTAAAATATTCTTCAATTATAGACGCATACCCTAACTCAACAATGTAATGTCCCAAGCTTAGATTTTGAACCATTAAATTGGTCCTCTTGATTATTTAATTTAATTGCATTTTGATGTAGTGGTATGACATATTGCTTCAATTCTTTTTTTTCCTTGGAACAAAATCATAATTTTATATCTTCCGAAGAGTAACAAAATTACATATTGTAGATATACATTCATGTATATTTTGAGAGAAATAACTATGAATACACGCCAAGTCTAGAAGAAACAAACCATCTACTAGGACCTATTCAAACAAAATAGGCATAACAAAAGAAGCAAAATTGTCATAAAAAACTGTTCCGGCATGAAGATAGAGCTCCAACTTGTACCCTATCCTGAACAGAGTTTTAGAACTAAAACAACGTATAATCTACCATACCATGAGAAAACATGCCCAATATTTCCAAGCTGTCCAAAAGATACCAAAATGTATCACTAGTTAACCCATCAAAATAGGATAACCATAGTCTGAAGAAGGTACTGTAAGAAGATAAAGTCACAAAGGTAATAAACAGTCACACCATTGACTGTCTGGCATATACATAATAGAACAAACATAAACCAAAAAATAGGCAGTTCTGTTTTTTAAAGACCTACAGCTCAAAAAAAGGCCGATGGAAATATTCATAGCATGAACCATCTAGTTGTTCTTTAATCTTCCAATGGCATGTAACCAGCTGGAGCCCCGCCTTCGATGCTCGGTCCACTTGGCAGTTGTTTTCCCTATAAATATGTTCGCATGTGAAAGATGTAAATGAGTCAATAATCTCCTAAATAGGTAAAAGGATGTTCTCAAGTCTCAAATCCTTGCAAAGTTGAATCTTCTTGATCCAATTTTTCACATTAAGTGAATCACAAAAAACCTGAAGAGTTCTATAACCCTTCTCAACTACAAAAATGAGGAGTAATTTCAGACTAAGTAGTATTGCTACAATGTTGCTACCTTCACCCAACCCAGTCATAAGTTCAAAGGAATGATTTTATGTTAAGAAGAGGACTAACCCCCCCCCCCCCACATAAGTTGTTTTGTGAGGCTCCATCAAAAAATCCCCATGAGGAAGTCTTGTCAATCTAAAGAGCCAAAACCTCCCTCTGTTTTTTGACCCAAATGTGAGATGGAAAATCCTGAATAACCCCACATGACATGCTAGTAGTTATGGACGAAGTACTAACTTTCCCTTTGAAAATGAGGTTGTTCCTTGCTAACCAAATCCCCCAAGTAACCAGCAAAGGTAGTGCCACCATAATTTCCATAGATTCAAATTTCTTCTAATTTTCCTAGGCCAGCAGAATGGAATCCCCCTCCCACCTGCACTCCAAGCCCAAACCCAACAGATTCACACATTCCTTCCAAACTTCAATGCAGTATGCACATTTGAGAAACAGGTGGTTCACCAAATCCTCTTCAGCCTTACATAGAGGACAACTACTCGCGCCCTGAAAACCCTCTCTTTTGTAAGTTATCCCAAGTTGGGACCTTGTTTTCCAATACACACCAGAGAAAGAGACTAGTTTTTGGAGGGCTATGAATCTTCCACAATTTATTCCACCACCATATAGCCTCCCTTTCATCCTAGTCTCACTCAGCTTGAGATATCCCTGTTTTGGGGTATATTTCCCTCCTGGAGTTGAATCCCAAATCATTACACCCTCTCTATCCCGAAGCTGAACCTGTGACTGGTTCAACAACCCAATAAAATGAGCTAGCCCCTCTTCTTCTAGCTCATGTAATCCATAAGAAGTCACCCTCCTCCATGATTAATACCATCGATTCTCCTGAACTGGATCAGCCAGATGAGCCAGAGTGAAAATATCTGTTTGCCTTAAGGAAGTCACCAAGTTTGCAGAAAGCATGTGTTGATTATTGCATCCCACCCAAGGATCCACCCCAACCCTCATCTTCCTTCCATCCCCAATGTTCCAAGCCAAACTGCCACCAATGATATCTAAATACTTTACCACATCCTTCCATATAATAGAGCCACCAGAGTGAGATTTGTTTTCACTCCTAATCCACTCCTCCACTGAATCCGGAGCAATATATTTATGAATCACAACCCGGGTCCACAAGCTCTCTACTTTCAGTAATCTCCAAACCCCTTTTGCTGCCAACGCCTTTGAGAAAAGAAAGATATTCTTAACCCCCCAACCCCTTGGGCATCGCAAGGCGCTTTCACCGGACCCAAGGAATCACCCTCCCTTCTTGTTTCCCACTCCATAAAAAAAAAACATATCCAGCGAGCCTCCTCCAACATGCCTTTTGGAATCCAAGCCAGGGACATCCAATATACAGGAATTGCCTTAAGAACAACCTTTACCAGTACCGATCTCCCTGCTCTAGAGAGCCATTTATGGCTCCACAATTTGAGGCACCTTTCCAGTTTTTCCAATAGCCAATGCCAGTCCTTCTTTTGGTAGTCATTTGGTTTTAAGTAAAACCCTAGGTACTTAAATCCCACCCTCCAATTCTTCAATTATGTATGGAAAGGCAATAGAAATGTGACGAAATTCTTCCTCACCAAGCCTATGTGTAGACAGGGTGGATTTTCCTTCATTTATCTCCATACTTGCTGTTGTTGCAAATAGGGTAAGGATCCGAGAGATGGTATCCACGTCTCTAGCCGAGCCCAAGAAAAATATCAAAACATCATCCACAAATAGTAAATGAGTTATCTGTAACAGTTGAGAAAATATGAATTCCTTCCAGGTCCCCAACCCTTCGAACCTCCCTTAATAACCTACTCAAACCCTCAGCCACCAGTAGGAACAAGAGTGGGGACAGTGGACAACCCTGACGAAGGCCTCTTTCTACATGAAAGAAAGGTGAAGTTGCCCCATTGACCAAGACCAAAAAGGATACAGTAGTGATGCAGCTCATGATCCACTTGATAAATGAAATGCCAAAACCAAGATGAGTTAGGAGCATACGCATATATAACCAACTTACCTTGTCATATGATTTAGAGAGATCAATTTTGAGTATGGCTCCTTTCATGTTTTTGGATTTCAAGCTATGAAGACCTTCCTGAGCCACTCCAATGGCTTCGTGGATTTGACGCCCTTCTAGAAATCCAAATTGTTCTGTCGTGATATGTTCCAATAAGATATTTTTCAATCTGTGAGCAATCAGCTTTGAGATCACTTTATAAACACAATTACACAAAGATATGGGCTTGAACTTGTTCAAAAACTATGGGTTGTCAACCTTTGGGATCAGTGCAATGAAGGTTGCATTAAAACTGGTTGGAATCCTACCAGTGATACGGGAATCCTCCACCATCCTCAATAAATCCCCACCCAGGAGATCAAAAAGTTCACTAACTAATTCAATGGTCCACCCATCCGGTCCTGGGATTTTATCTTTCTGGAAACTATGCAGGACAACCTTGAGTTCTTCTTCAGAAACCTCCTCCATAAGGGCCAAATTGTCTTCTTCCTCCACAAAACGTGGAAAAAACTTAGCAATTTGTATAACCTCAGCAATAGACGCCTAAGCAGTAGCACAATATAAACCCTAAAAATGATTAACCCATGTCCTTGCCATGCCCTCAAAGGTATCATGAACCATTCCTTGCTCATCCTTTAAGCTCCAAATCATGTTAGAAGCTTTCCTGCCCCTAGCATATGCATGAAAAACTTAGTGTTGTCATCCCCACATTCCAACCATATAGCTCTGCTCTTTAATCGCCAAGTTTCCTCCCTCTCAAGTAAGATAGTGTTCCTTTGGCCCACCAAAGTAGTCAAGGATTCCTTTTCAACCAAGGTCAGCATACCTCTCCCATCCTTTTCCAAAGTCTCAGGGATTTCTTTTTCGATCAATTTAAGTTCCTAGTCTTCCCTGCTCCTTTTTCTGTTGCTTGTCCCTTGATCGAGGCTTTAATTTTTTGAATATTACCCGCGAAATGAAAAGATGCAGTTATACCACTATCCGGATTATAATGAAACCACAGGTTGTTTATCAATAATCGGAAAGATTCATCTTTAAGCCAGGTCTTATTAAATTTTTGTGGGTTGGGCAATTTAATAGGCCCATTCCTGAACTTTAAAAAAACAGGTAGATGATTTGAAAATCCACCACTACCAACCCACTGTCGAATGTAGTGTTGACTGTCCACCAGCTTTTCAGACACCGAAAAACAATCTAGGCATTTGGCAACATGCCCCTCCCCACATCTATGATTAGTCCAAGTGGGTTTAAGCTTACATGGTTCAATATCAAGCCAATTCATTTCCACCCATTTTTGTGTAAAATATTCCGTCAGCAAATCTGGGCGGGCATGAGGTCCCCAGTGAAAAATTTAAATCCCCCCCAACAATCACCAACTCACCTCCCAATAAAGAGTTGTTAAACAAATTATCCCAGAATGGGATCCTGATTAGATAAGGCCCATAGACATTCAAAATAGTTATTGGTTCCCCTTTTTTGAGAGACCTAAAAGTTATCCTAATAACCGATTCCAAACCCCAAATATTCAGAACCTTAATATTCTGGGTATTCCACTCCAAATCCAACCCTCCTAATCGACCACAAACATCCAACGTCTCAAACAACTAACCCGAGAACCAGAGTTCCAACTTACTTTTGATCACATCACCCAAACCTAAAGTCTCTTGCAACATCATAACTTCCGGATATTCCAAATCAAACACCCTCCAAAGCGCTGATCTTTTACGGGGACCAGCCAGACCCCTACAGTTGAAAGACATAATCTTCATCTTCGCCCCTTCTTTTGGGCATGCACCGCTCTAAGTGCCCATTCAATAGACTGTTGTTTTCCATCCTGAATATCATTATGTGCCCAAAACTGTGCTTTCGCAAGCGCAGAAATTCTACCCATCCCCTGAGTTGGTGGAGTAGGTTGTTTCCCCAGCCCTCCCAAGGCCCCCTTCTTAGTAGACCGTAGGAAATACCCAGAGTCTGAGGACCCCTACGACGATGGTGGTGACCGACTCCCTTCCCCACCCAACTCCAGGGCCAAAGGGGTATCTTGTTCCTCAATGATTGCAGCCAATATGGTTGGCGATACTTCTAATGGGGGATGTGAGATGTTAATATTTTTAATTTTTCCACCCAGTCCATACCAAATAAATTTATGTATGGAGACGGAGTAAAAGAAGTGATACCCATGGGGATAACCTCAGTCTCAGTAGATTTGGCCGTAGGAACAACTTCAAGCAACGGTAATATCGCTTCAGAGGGAGGAATATCAGCTACCACAGGAACCTCCTCCATGTCGACATGCCCAGTCACCAAAGGCTCAAATTCCCCCTTAGTCGAAAGTGGTCCTTTGTTACCCCTCTGAGTATGAGCATCATTGATAGTGTGGATCCCTAAATTGCAATCAATCACCAGGTGGCCATAGGCATGACATCGTCTGCACTGAAATGGAACATTTTCATAATTAAGCTTTTGAGTGAAGCTCACCCCTCTCCAGGACAGCTGTATATCTTCCCCCATACCTTTCCTAATATTGATATTCACCAATATGCGAGCAACCCGATAGATTTTCGTAATCTTGTAGGATAAATCAGCTTCTCTGAAAGTACCCAAAATATCACCAATATTGATGAAGTGTTCCTCACTCCAATACTATCGCGGCAACCCTGAAAGCTGTACCCATATAGGAACCACATCTACTCTCTCCATGCTAGCATCAAAGGTTGGGATCCATGGATTTAATAACACCGGGTTTTGTTCCATAAACCAATTTCTATCCAACACCCACTTCACATGCTCCTGTCTGGTAAAATTAACAGCAAACCAATCCCGAGTGAGTCCTTCTAATTTCGGAGCCTCCCTGAGAGTCTCTGACCAACTAGCTTGCACCCAGTTTTCAATCGACTGCACAGAGAAGTTCTTCCCTATCACTCGCCCCACCACCGATAGGTTTGCCATTTGTTCAACATGTTCCCACTCAATATTGTCCCCCAGGGCGTAGTTGTATCTCGTCCACCTCTTTTTTGTCCATTGTTTCTTCCTCTTTCTTAAACCCTTTTTTCACCCTTGACGTCTGCAACAGTGTTTCCCTGCTTGCCTTCTCTAGGAGGCGAAGTGTTCCTTCCCCCCGAAAGTGCCCCAGCCGCAACATGCCCATCCTCAAAAACCTGTGGTTCCATCCTCGAAAATCCATCACCATGGGTAACCCTAATAGCATCACCACTGCCCTCGCCAACTATGGAAACCAAGGGTTCACCACCTGTCAGACCACCTTCCCGAGCATCATTAACCCCCAAAAACCCTGTCGGTACACTTTCTTCAATGCTTACTCTCGATAGCACAAATGAATCTTCCGGCAGATTAAGCAATGGCAAGGATGTAAAAAAGGAAGACGATGAGAGATCTTCCACCACTACTTCAGAAAAGGATGTGGCATAAGGGCCATCCCCCCAACTGTCTCGGGCCTCCCCATTAGCTTGAAAAACCCCACTCCAAGGGCTACAGAAAATATCCCCCACCCACTAATCGTTGGAGTAATCAAGCAGTTCTTCATCCTCCATTGTAGCTAACATTCACAGGATAAAACAACCACCAGTAAAACCTTAAAAAATGAAACAATCGTAAAAATAAATTACCCTGTCAACAAAGGAGATCCCGTTAACGCCCACATGATCATGCATAAGTGCATCTTCACCTACCGTGCCCTGGAAGAAAACCCAACACCACCAAAAGTTGACATGCAACCAGTTGGTCCTGCCATCCCATCATCATTTTGTCAGGATACGACATGGATGACAGAGGCCTGCACATCAGCCGAGACCGGCCTAGAAAACCCTAGGGCCCCATCGATGTTCCAGACTAAAAACAAAAAAAAACAAAAAAAAACAAAAAAAAACCTAGCCCTCTCCCATAATGGCAGTTATCTATGTTCCCATTGCTTCAATTCTTTTACTTGTTCGCTTTGTAGATTTAAGTTATTTGTTGTATCCTATTCTTGTTCCCATAAGTTTTAGTTATGTAGAAAACTTCCTTTAATTTATCAAGACTATCCACACATTGAACTTTTATCTATTAGATTTATGTTTCATTTTTTGCATACACTTACCCCTATTTCCTAATAATTTCCACTTTTCTTCATCAAGTTTTAGTTCTGGTGTTCTTTGAGATATTGAATGGACAACTTTGTCAACTATCTAACTTCATCTTTTATCTTGGCATGCTCAATATCCTCTTGTTGTTTCCTTTCTTCTTCTCATTTCTCCTCTTCTTCTTCCAATTTTATTTCATCTTCTTCACAAACCAAGGATGATTTCCTTCTTAATCTCAATCCTCGAATTCATAGATGGCACAATGCTCTAGGAATCCACCCCAAAGGGCTTGTAGAGATAGTTGGGTTCCTTATCCATATTTTGTGATCTTCAACAATTGATGGACAACTTGGGTAAAAACAAGGCAATCTTCTATGGATTTGAACAATGTCCTTATTGAATTCTATTTTTTCTTCCTGGGGAAGAGGTTGAGATGACAACAACTTATACATACTTCAATTCCTATTTCTGAAGGCCTTTGTTGGGGTTGAGGAGGGCACTCCAACCCCGTATTAATAAGGGGTATGGGTACGTTTCTCTTCTTGTGTGGTAGTGTTTTGAGAACCATTTCTATGACATATCATCCAAATTGGACATCATGGACTCTATCATTTGGCTTATGATTATATATGGTTTAGATATGTGGGGTCTTAGTCTTCTTTATTCAAACTAAACTAAGATAGAGAGAATACAAACCCTCGTGTTCCGTTGCATCATTAGGAGTAAGAGGAAACCCCCCACACTATTATTCAGTCAAGTTTACAACCCACCAACTCTGACATAAAATCATTATGAGACTAGTCTCACTTCGACATCATATCCATGGTTTTATTGACTTGGATGTTGGTAGAGACAATTATTCATGCCTTTCTTACTACTCAAAGGATATTTATTTGAATATACTTATGGGACATTGTAATTTACCCTTGCACTACACAACCACATGATTAACCATTGGTGGCCAAAAACATTTGCAGAGCTCTGAACGAGCTCCAAAATTTCTTAAATGATAAATCAAAATCAATTACACAATTTACCACGAACTTAATAGACTCAATACTACAGAAGCGTAAAATTAAAAATTGTCTTAATGTAGACTTCAATCACCGAGTAATATTCATTAATTAAATAATTAACAACGTTAAAACATCTAAATAGCTTAATCAAACTTTAATTATAGATTAAAACTCTCTAATCCATGTTAAACAACTTTTAAAACAAAGTCAATAGCATAAATACCCCTTCCCGANGTTAAAACATCTAAATAGCTTAATCAAACTTTAATTATAGATTAAAACTCTCTAATCCATGTTAAACAACTTTTAAAACAAAGTCAATAGCATAAATACACCTTCCCGACACAACCTGTCGAACCCGACTTTACTGTGTTGATCCCAACATCGACAATGCTAATCCCGATATTGACAGCAGAGAGTTAGCATGGAAAAAACACACACATAAATCTCCCAACGTTCTGATCCCGACATCAAAAGTCAAATTCAACAACGTCAAAACAACACATCAGCATATTGCATTTTGATCCCAGCATTCTGAGCTCGACATCGAAAATCAAAAGTCGACAACATCAAAACAAAACATTATACCCCGACATTTCGATCCTGACATTGAAAGTTGGAAGTCAAAAACATCAAAACACAAACATTACACTGTCAACATTCTAATCTTGTTATCATAATTCGGAAGTTGGAAGTCAGCACAAAAAAACCCAACATGGAAACATTGCATTCCCAAATTTTGATTCTCAACATCGGCACATCGGAAGTCAAGATTCAGCACGAACAATTGAGGAACATAAATTACCCTCTCGATTTCCAATTCCTAATGCCAACATGTTGGAAGTCGGGAGTCAACAACGTGACTAAGCACAATAGGCCATCTCGACGTCGACATGTCAGGAGTCTAGAGTCGATATGAATGAACCAACAGAACCATTTACACACCCAAATTCTCATTCCCAACGTCGGCATGTTGAAAGTCGCGAGCCAACACGAACAACCAAGGAATACAAAAATACACTCCCAACTTCTTATTCTCGACGTCAACACGTCAGAATTCTGGAGTTGGCTTCAACACATCAGCACCACTGCAATTGATGGACACAGTTACACATCAACATGGTAATCAACGGTTGTGATTACTCTAAGGTAACATGCCAAAACGAAGCCAATTTTATAAAAACAACTAAGGCAAAACTAACATATAAATAACAAAGTATTTCCACCATGAATTTGGCATTGAATCCTTTCCCACAAAAGCAAGCGTCAATCTCATGAATAGACACAAAAATACATACGAAGATTGAATGAAGAAACAAAGGAAAAACAACCATAGGTAAATTAACTAAGGTCGTACATTTATAGACAAAAAATGACTGGATTTACAATCCTCTAATCCGCAAACAACCTCAAATAAAATTTAAGAGAAACGACAAACATGAGCTTCCCATAAAACAAGGGAAACCATCACTAATTGTACAGTCTTCATCCCTTCTTCCCATAACTCAAAACATAGTTATAAATACATGCATCATCAACATTCTTTATGTACGACAACACCAACTAGGGAAAACATTAACTTTACTTAATAATAGTGAAGAATTGCATATTCTACAACATCCAAACCACATAATTTAAACATACATAACAAAGAACATATTTATTATCCTTTCCATAAATTGATTAAAACTGAGAATAAAATATCAGATAAAAGACAAGCCATAATATTCAATGGCTATGCAAGCACTCATGAATATGTAAGGACTCCTACTCCTTACAACCATTAACTTCAATTAATACTGCCTACAACAACGTAATCGATTACAATTTAAGCATAAATTTGGTATTTAACATAACAACATTCAACATAGGATTTAACATGCCATTTAAGAAACACATGCTTATGTTATTTCTTCTTGATTTAACCATTTCTATCTATGCCATTGTACTTGTATTACACTCATGGAGTCCACAGAATAATGTAGACTAGATACATGCATTCAATTAACAACTTTAATAACACCTTCAAGTTTACAATATCCTTTAGGCATTAGGCATAAAAAGTGTTAAATGTAAGGAATATCCTTCTCAACCCNTAGACTAGATACATGCATTCAATTAACAACTTTAATAACACCTTCAAGTTTACAATATCCTTTAGGCATTAGGCATAAAAAGTGTTAAATGTAAGGAATATCCTTCTCACCCCTGCCATAACCTTCTAATACTTGTCCATAACCCTGGAATCTAAATACACAAAATAATAACACAATCCACTAATTAACAAAGGAATGTAAACCCATAATCAAGGTCTAAAAATGCTAATCAATTTACTCATTATAATCCTTGACATTTCCTAGACTTAACTTCCAAAGGACATGCATTCAAAAACAGAATTTTCCCAACATCAAGACTAGGTTATATTATCAATTTATATACATAACATTCAAATTATTTAACAATCTATCCTTTATTTAATAGGAAGTCATCATGCAAGGTATATACATTATGTTCCTTATCTTAACATGATATACATATATATTCAATTACATTATATTACCAAACATCAACACTTATCTGGATTCAAAAAAATGAGTAACTGGCTTCATGGATGCCATGCTCCACCCAACCGTTGGTCTCTGCCCATCCTATATTATTTCAGCACTTAGAGACCACCCCCAAATTGGGACTTGTAAATTCACTAGGAGACTCTCCCCTCTACCCAAATATCTTTCCAACCCAAGAAATAGCATTCAACCACACTCCCAAACACATAGAACTAATACCCGAATCTCTTTGCAACCTAGGAAATAACATTCGGACACACTCCCAAACACAAGGAACTAATACAGGTATATAGGCATCCAATAGGTAGGATATATCCAATTTCATGCCAAACCACACAATTCCCACTCTGGTTTCCTTCCAATGGTTCCACAATGATACTCATCATTGCTTACTCAACACCTTGAAGCTCCACCAAAGAAGTTCATGCATAATTCGCCATTCAATTGACCACAACACAGAAATCAACCACATGATATCAAATTAAAACAGAGAAAATGAGTTGGATTCATACAATTCGACATTGTTCCACTCCAAGATTTGCATGTTGTTCTCGTGGCTTCAATGCACACATTGTTTCGCGGTGTCGAACTCTCTAATGATATACTCCTCCATGCACAACACACAACTCATGCACACTGTGTACTCTATGCATGGCACACAACTCTCATTTCCCTGCGCTCTCCCCCTCATGACTTCCACACTCTTCCTCGTCACCCCACCACGACCAACTTTGCATGGGAATTGTTCCTCTCAACACCAATGTGTCAATTGACACCATTAATTTCCCACCTAATCCTCCACTAACCACCCCCTTAAACATACTTAGCATTTTAAGCAAAATAGAAAGGTAAACATGGTTTAGCAAAGGCTTAAGATTAATAAAAAGTGAAAAGGGGTCTTCTTAAGGTTTGTAGGGTTGATAGGATTATGACTTAGCCCCCGTCTAGGCTATACACTCCCCCCTCACTTTCCCTTGGTGAATTTACTAATCCCCTATCTCTTCAGCATGTTGCCACCACCGAAGCTATTTTTATAATTTTATATTAATAAGGTTAAATATTTACATTATACAACCAGGGGTCTCAGTTGGGGACATTACAGACATGCTCAATGTTAGGGAGTCCCAAAACTCGTTCTCCATATTTTTCATAAACCTAGACCAATGATGTTTAACTTTGTTTGTGAGGGAGGCATTGGGTATTTGTTCTTCCATGTTTAGGCCACCCAAACAACCATACCCCACTTGGATGATCATATCATTATCTTTAGTTCTACCAATAAGCAAAGACACTAAGGTTCTAGCAACTAGCAACACATGTTCAATCCCCTCTCCAACAAGACCTTTGCATAGTTGTTGACTTGGATTCTTGGATAGTGCATTCCATTCCAATAGACAATCCCATGTTGTAATGTCCCCGACCCTTATGACAAGGAAAAAGGTTCTAAATTTATGTTTAAGAACAACAGAATAAGGTTAGGACAACTAACCATTAAATGATTAATTAAAGTTATAACTTTAATAATCATTACTAAGGTTGCATTGCTTAATTAAATAATTTGTCACCCTTAGTTAAACAATATCAACACTTAATAAACTCTATCAACATTAAATGTAAGTTCATAATCACATTCAATGCATGAATAATGAATATATTATCATAGTGCGATTAAGGCCCTACATTAAATTCTTATACTTCATAAAGATTATTAAAAACATAGTTTGTAATTGTCAAGTATTGTATCGTTAATTGTTTACAGATTTAATTAGTTTGTGGTGTTGTTCGGTGTGTGATTTCAATGAAGACAAAAACTAAGGAAAACACACATCAAGAAACATATGTAGGTTGTAACCTACAACCACACCACAACCAAATCAAAACAAAAGGCATCAACCGCAATCACACCCACAAAATCACCTCCCAATGGTTGTCCCCTACAAGAATTTTTCACTAATATGTTTTAGATTGCATGGCTGCCTAACTCCAGCCATCAATCAATATTACATTCATATTACATTATAAAAACCCAGATATGAAAATAGGAGCAGATCCATGCATAAACCATTTCCAATCAAACAACTGGTGCGCTCAACTTGGCACAGGGAAAACTGTTGGACCAAAACGAAGATATCTTGGTCATCCATAAAGTTTTTTCGACAAAACAAAAGGCGATCCTTACTAGAAATGTTGTTCTAGACACAATGGAACATGTCCCAAAGCATAAAAATGAACAGATAATGGTGAACCAAGACATATGGTTTCTCCCCTCCCAGTACCATAGAGTCATAGTTACAATTTTTTAAGAAGAGAAAGAAGATCAGAACGAATATCATCTCGGATTAGAATCCTACAGAGTCCATTATTCATGTAACCATATTATGACATACACTAATCAAGCATATAGATATTTCAATTCAACCAAATTTGCACATTATCATCATAATAATATGTTAAAACATAAATAAAATAATATGAGAAATACTTATCTCAAGATATGGGCAACTGGTTGTAGCAGGACGACTTTCCTCCCAACCGTAGACATCGTCAAGCCTTCCTCGCTTGAATAGGTCACCCCCAAGCTGAGACCATGGATCCATAGGTAGATGAACACTTAGTATAGCAACTCTCAGAACCACAATGCTTCCCACTACTACTTTCATGTCTGTCTCCACTGCCTATGGGATATAACCTAGCTCGCCATTCCCATTTCTTGGCTTCCTATGTGAGAACATGGACTAGTAGAGTGATAGAATGGATGCAAAGGGAAAACAACTAGACTAACTTTAATTCTATACACTCCCAATACTACCAACATTCCCAACATGGATAGATAACACAAGTCACATGGTCTAAAGTTCAAGAATAACTTCAACAAGGAGAAGGCATATGAATTTATAGCACAAGGAGGCCAAATCTAATCCAAAGGGACCAAATCCAATTAGAGAGAGGTAAGGTTTAAGCTCCATCATGGAGACTTAACTTGAATTAGTGGAGTGATGATTTAGTGAAAATATTCCCTTTCTCAAATTAGCACCGTGAGGAGGAGTTACCAAAAACTAAGGAGTGGACCCATGAAGAGCACATGGAGGCACACTAATGCATAAAGGGGTTTACAAAACATCAAGGAGGCTGAAATAGGTGAGAGAAGGCATCCAATAGGCTCATAAATAACGTGGAAGCACAAAAATAGGATCATCAATGCATAATGTAATAGTGTAAGCTAGAAAATAGCTTACAACCCCTAAAAACTAGGAAAAGGGCTCATAAATGACCAAAACACATAAATATGAGGGAATATCTTCCCAATGAGGGCACCCTAGGAAAGAGGGGCCCACTTAGGTGTGCACAATATGAACTATTAACTCCATAGTTCATAAATATTGAGAATAGGGTTTGTTGTACAAGGTTTGAGTGACCAACATTATTAATGTCACCAAGGTGCAAATATGAATTGGGATGGACAAACTTAAGCCAACAACAAGTTATAAGGTGCTAGGGATGTCCCCACTCCCCCTCACTTTGTGGAATCCATGGTCCCCCGTACTCTTTTAGTCGCCTTTGTTGATCCATTTATTTATTTAATCCATAGTAACAACATTCAAAGATAACAAAGATGCCAGTAATAACATTAACATTAATAATAGTGCCAAAGTCCAAAGTCACGTTATCAAATATTAATCATAAGTCCTTAATCAAATTAATAATGCAAAGGAGCATAAGTCCACAATCATATAAAATATTATAAGTCCATAATTCAAAAGAACATAAGTCACGTGAAGGATCATAAGTCTGGGGCTTAACGACTGGGGTATTACACCTGCTCCCAAAAAATAGTAGTAGGTTGCTTCCCTAAATGGGGAGAGATGCCATGAATCAAGTCTTCTTTTAGTACTTTAGGACGATCCACTATCACAAGTTCTACACCTTTATCTAATTGTTTATGTGACTTTTTTATATCTTTCTTTATAATATTCCTCCTATTTTGAGTATTCAGACTCATTTAATTCATCATCCTAAATTTTAGTATGGTCAAATTCTTGATTTTTTTAATATTTTGATATGATCTTTTACTTGCATTATTGCTAGTTACAAATTTTCTTGGTAAGCCTAAACCCTAAATCCTATGCTCATTTCCTCTTAATGAGCTTGCTCCCCTATAACCATTACCATAACTCACCCATGTATGTCTCGATATTTAGTGATGTGGTTCCCTTAGTTATTACAACAAGTGTAAATTCAACGAAATGCTCCCAAAATTTTGTCTACTAAATATTCACCATGTTAAAAAATATATTCAAGTTCTAATTTACCATTCATTTATATGATATAAAACAATCTTTGGAATCATAACAACATCATAACAAATAAATAAAATATTGACACTACCTTCATCAAAGACAGTTATTGATTACATATAATAATAATGCATTCCATTGAAAGCACACTAGACATTTATAATGGGAAAAACTTCCAAGATTGAGGAAGGAACCCACTGTTAAACAATAATATTATAATCGTAGTACATGTTTCAGTTCAGTCTATTACAATGACCTCGTAACTCTTTCTCTCTTTAAAGACTTAAACAATAACATACATCCTCTCTGCATTTAATAATCTCTATTGATTCATATTCATTTCTTGCTCTGATCGACTTGACAATTAAGGAAGCACTCTTATATTCTTGTATTTTTAAAAAAGAAAGGGCTTCTCAATAAAATTACGGGCTTTTACACCCAAAAAGTCTCTATACAAAACTTTAGAATATTATCATTTTATTCAATACTATGCCATACGAAGGCATGTCTCTTGAGTAATCCATAAATTCTCATTCATTTTTTATCCAAACCTCAATTAGGTCAAAATTAAGAATCCATCCATTCAAATATAGATCACTAGACCCTAAAATCCAAGGGCCACCTCAAAAAATAACATCTCTATCATTCTTGCACTAGAAATGGAAAGCAAAAATCTGCTTACCATAGAAGTAGAATGTCCACCATGTATGAGCCTGAAAGAACGTCGACATAACTTAGATGCAGCATTCAAAGCGTTGGTGGATTCCATGCCACATCCTCCTCCCCTGGGACCAGATTCCAACTATGCTAACTTCGTCAAGAGAACAACAACCCCAAGAATCCAGATCATGCTTGCAGCTTCAGGATTGAAAGCCCTTGCATTGAGTGAGAAAGGCCTGAAAGGGTAGTTCACGGGAATTTGGCCTTCGCTAAAAACTATGGATACATGGATAAACAAGAACTAGATGCCCTTGATCTCTGGGGGCTTGCAACACTGCTTATGGAGAAAGGTATTCTTCACCTTTTTATTTTAAAACAAAGAAGACAAAGATCTCATCTTTAGGAGAGGGCCTTGCTTCATGGGTCCCCGCGACATATACTTAAACCGTTGGAGGTTATCGTTCGATCCATAAAAGGACATGCCATCAGCTGTCCCAGTATGGGTCCGTCTATCCCACCTTCCTTTGCATTGCAAGAATGACGAAACTCTGCAATAAATCGGGAACTCCATTGGCAATTACATCGACAAAGCGGAACCAAAGGGCCCTTTGTTTTCCTGTGCAAGGATCTGCGTAGAAGTAGATATGGAAAAAGGGCTGCCAGAAACGGTAAACATGTACATGGATGGATGGGAACACATGCAAAAAGTAGACTATGAGTAGTTTCCCTTTAAGTGTAAGAAGTGCCATGAATATGGTCACTTCGTCAAAAACTACCAAAAAGTAACTCAAGAAATTCCAGAAAAAGGCAAGAGGAAGGATGGCAGGAAGTTAAAAGGGGAAGGAGAATTCCTCTACCAGTCCCATTATCAAGTGGATCACAACCAACGACAAGCAAGGAAAAGCCTCAAGAAGGAAAAGAAGCTTCGACCAATACTCAATTCCAGACACTGCACATGGAAGAGGGAGAGATTCCATCATCAGAAATCAAAACAGTAGAAGCAAAAGAAGAAGAGAGCCCAACAACTACTAGTCTTCTCCCACCATCTCCCGGTAATGAAAGGCAAGAAAAAGCATTTGAAGGGTCCACAACACCAGGGGGATCCTGGGCAGATGTGGTAAAACATAGTAAAGTTACACAGCATGGCTACTCCCCATAGCAATCGCCCAAGAACTACATGATGCAGTTTTGCAACCAAACACCAGAGGAAGAAAGTCGCAAAGACATCACAGAGAACAAGAAGCAGAAAGAGAGATGGAACTAGGAAGACAACACAACATTGAAGAAACAAAACTTCTACAAAATCCTAGAAACCTAGGAGGGATAAAACTGGATGGTAGATCTCGAGCATGATCTCAATCACATAAAAAATGATGAAAGTCGTCTCTTGGAACTGCAGGGGGCTAGGAGGCTCAATCAAAGTAGAAGCACTAAAAGATATAGTAAAATATGAGAGGCCCGACATACTGCTAATCCAAGAGACAAAAATGCTGAAAGTGGAGACTATGGCACTCTCACGCTTCTAGAAAAATTGCCATGGGAAATCCTTAAGCTCTAAAGGAGCATTTGGAGGAATAACCACCTTAATTTCAAACAAATTTTTAATAATATCAATGAAGGAAAGACATCATTGTCTCTTCACCGAAATCCAGGAAAATGATGATCCAACTTTGATATACATCTACAATGTATATGGACCAACTCATTATAGAGATAAGGTAATAGTTTGGGAAGATCTCTCCAAGCTAAAGGAGAATCTACGAGGAAAACACCTCATCATTGCTGGAGATTTCAACACTACTAAGTCACAGTTGGAGAAACGTGGAGGACCAAAGGTCATAGATCCATTTGGTGAGAAGATGGAGGACTTGATCTCAGATCTGGACCTGCTGGATACTCCACAGAGGAATGAAAAGTACACTTGCAGCAACATAAGAGCTGGAGTAGGTCACGTAATGGAAAGATTGGATAGATTACTAGTAAGCTCTGCTTTCCTTAAAAAAGATCTCCTTCTAACATCTTTCACCCTACCTTCAACAGTCTCTGATCACAAGCCCGTTGCTTTGACTCTAAACCCACCTATCAATCTTGGACCCATCCCATTTCGATTCAACTTGATTTGGCTACAAGATGGAAAAAATCTTGATCCAATTCAAAAGCGCTGGTACCTTCAATGTCAAGGATCGACCAACTATATCTGGGAATCAAAGCTCAGAGTTGTGCAATTTACAATTAAAAGTTGGGAAAAAAATATCTACAAGAATCCTGGTCAACAGAAAACTAAAATTCAGACTGAGTTGGTCGCTATCCATTCAGACATGGAAACGAAAGAGGTGACTCCTACGCTGTTGAGCCACGAAAAGAAGCTGAATATTACAATTCTAAATGTTGCAAGGCATGAGGAAGAGGAATGGAGGTTAAAGTCCAGGAAGCTATGGCTAAAAGGAGGAGACATCAACACATAATATTTTCATAAACAAACAAAGGTTAGGAAAAGCTTCAACGCCATAAAAGAATTAAAAGAAAATGATGGGAACAAGATCATAGGGCAGGAGGAAATAAAAACCCATGCCTTTAACCATTTTCGAGAGCTCTACACATATAGCAAGGATTCTGACCCAGAAGCACAATCATAACTCCTTTCCGGAATACCAACGCTCATCAATGATGAAGAAAACAAAGAGCTGGAAAAACCTACTCTGGAATTTGAGATTAAAAATGCAATATGGTCTCTACAAGCTGACAAAGCGCCTGGACTAGACGACTTTACCATAAATTTCTACAGAGCAGAGTGGGATATCATAAAAGAAGATTTAAAAATAATGTTAAATTGGACCAGGAAGAAAGACTGGTGGGGCCACCAATTCATCCTTCCTGTCTTTAATTCCAAAGGAAAAATTCCCTATCTCGTTGGATAGATTCAGGCCAATTTCATTATGCAACACCTTGTACAAGATCCTCTAAAAAATCTTGGTAAATAGAATGAAAAACATCATGGGTCGTCTCATCTCAGAATCACAAGGTGGCTTTGTAGCTGGGCGCTAGATACATGATAACATAATTATAGTATAGGAAGCTATCCATTCCAACATGGAGAGGAAGCAACATGGCATGCCCATTAAACTGGACATGGACAATGCATTTGATAGAGTGAACAAACTCTATCTCTTCAAAATCATGTCCAAATTCGGGTTCTCCAAAATATTTGTTAGAGGGGTCAAAGCTTGCATTAGTAGGCCATGGATTGATCCACTAGTAAATGGAAGACCTACCCAGTTTTTCCAAGCAACAAGGGGCCTGCGGAAGGTTGCCCCATGTCTCCCTTCCTATATCTTTTGGTAGCTGAACCAATGAGCAGGAAACTTCAACAGTTGCAAGATTCCAGAGAATTAAAAAGGTTTGAAGATAGCTAGAGGAGTCAAATTTGTCAACCATACATAGTTTGCAAACGACACCATCTTGCTCGGAGGTGCGTCTACAATCATTGCAGAAAGATTCAATGGTGTCTTATCTACCTTTATAAAAGCATCTGATAGCAAAGTGAACTCTGAGAAGTCAAAAGTCTACGGATGAAATTTCCCTCTAGGCATCATGGCAAGGATTGGAAGGACCCTCATATTGGAAGGCAATGTAGCATGGAATTCCTTCAATTACCTCAGGATACCAATCTTTAAAGGTAAGAAAAGAGTTGCTGATTGGCAAGGACTAGTTGACAAAATAAAAAATAAAAATCTCTTCCTCAGGGACAAGATGGCTCAATCCTGCTGGTAATCTAGTTCTCATTAACTCCATTCGTGTTGCCTACCCCATCTATGCATGCTCAATCTCACTAGCTCCCAATAAAACTCTGAAAGTTGTTACCAAAGAACTTAGAAGCTTTCTATGGCAAGGAGGCAAATCAAGCAGTCAAAAAAAAATTCACCTTGTGAATTGGAGCATGGTCTGCATGCGAAAAAATTGTGGTGGTGTTGGAATAAGAGATCCCATGAAAATGAATCTAGATTTGGGAGCCAAAATTCTTTGGAGAATTTTTTCTGGCAAAAAAGAGCATGGTGGAAAGAGATTCTGCAAAAAAAGTATATGCACGGGGTTAAAAGAAGATGTGTGGAATCTATTGAATAGGACAGAAAATGAACACCTATTTGGGAGGTATGCAAGAAAGTTGCGTTCATCCTCCAAGACCAACTATTCTAGACTCCAGGAAGCAAAAAGAGGATAAAGGTTTGGGAGGATAATTTAGGACCCACTTCCCCAACCAAATTCCAACAAGAATTATCGAACTTAATAACTGGATGGAGCGGGCAAACATCTGCACGCTATATGATCTCTTAAGATGGACGAACCGTGGAAGATGGGACAACTAGGTTGATCTAGAGGTCCCAACTAGCTTCCTACCAGACTACAACGTGTTTCTCACTTTGCTCCACTGGTCTGCCCCTGTTCACCGTAGCTTAGCAGATGGTAGGAGCCGAGGGAAGACCGGCATGTACGAGGTAAAAGAAGGATACAAATTGCAGTTGACCATCAAAACAATACTGGCATTGACAAGAAATGGTCCAAAGTCTGGTGTAAGGATGGGTTGCCGAAGGTTAACGTATTCTATTGGATTTTGGCCCATCGTAAAACTTTGACCGCGAAGAACCTGAGGAAGAGAGGCGTTGCTGGCCCCATGAGATGTATCATGTGCAAAAATGCAGAAGAATCCTTGGAACACCTTTTCATTGATTGTAAATTTTCACAGGAGGTTTGGAAAAGGGCGTTCAAGGACCTAAACTTTGATTTAACGCTACCTACAAATTGGAGCAATTTCTTTTCATGCTGGAAATACTACTATCAGGGATCACTCTTTAAAAAAGAAGACTTTGCAAGAGCATGGGAAGCTCTTCCAAAATTTATTTGCTAGTGGGTAGCAATAAATAAATAAATTTCTGAGGATACAAAAACAGTCCGGGAAAAGTTTTATCATTGGCAAAGGAACTTTGGGTGGAGGTTTTAACCATGAGGAGAATCACCAACATCAATAAGGAACCATTGACAACATCGGAAAGGGTTTGGGTCTTCGATTTTCTAGTGACCCCACTCTCCACTCTTTGGATTCAGCCCCAAAAAAACTTTAAACCTCGAAACTGACATTTGAGAATGAGCTTAGAAGAATTCAATATTGGTGGAAGAAACTTGCCTGCAAGTCCTTGTTCTTCGACGGAGCCTCGAAAGGCAACCCTAGGTTGGCAGGAGTAGGCGGAGTTCCTTTTTACTCTAAAGGAAACAAGATGAATGAGTACTATTGGGGTATTGGCAAGAAGACCAATACTGGTGCTGAATGGCTAGAACTCATTAAAGGTCTGGAACTTGCAAGGAATGTTGGCATAGAGGAATTGGTGGTTTTTGGTGACTCGATGATGGTCGTAAGGGAAGCAAGGAATCTGGCGAAGAATCGCAAGAGCCCAACGACCAAGACACATCACATCCTAAAGTGCATGATTAATGAATTCAAAGCTATCGATTTCCTTCATCTGCTGAGAGTAATTCATCATCAAGCGGACATAATGGCTAATAAGGGTGTTGATCTAGACTGTGGCATCCTAGTTTGCAATCAAAAGGTCTACAAGAGAAACTAAGTCCCCTAGTAGCGACTCCAATTTCCTTTTGGTAATGTTTTACTTTTTGTTTTTTTGCTTGGGTAATTTGTCAGTAGATACAGTCTCCATAGATTAGAGAAACATCATGAGAAGTATAGGCTGATAAAAGATGAACAAAAAATTACAGATGTAGTTCTCCTTTGAAAAAGATCCAAACTTAAATTTATGTAAACATTTATTCATTTTTTTTATAATGTTAAAATAAAAATAAAAATATATAATAACAAAAGGACACCGCGCAATAGGCACTTGGTAATGTCAACATCCACTTGTTTGGTCTATAGTGGAATTTGTGTTGCATTGAAATAACGAGTCTTTGCGTTAATGCAAAGTTTTCCCAACATAGGCTTAGTAGGCATCACTTTATTAAGGGTATGTCCCTTTTATTATTATTATTATTTTTATATATAAAATACAATCATGAGAATAAAATTTTTATATATACAATATAATCATGAGCAGTATGTTTCTTATATATATATAATATTTCATATGGTATTTTAATTTTTTAAACTTATTGTTTAATCTTTCACACAAGGAACCAATCTAAATGGGATCCTCCTTTTGTTATTTGTGGCATATGGCCATTCAAATAGAGAATAAGCAATAGGATGATAAATACAAACTGCTTTTGAATACACATTGCCTTCACAAATAATAGTCAAGATTCTCAAAACATTGATTGCGAAGAAAACGGGCAACCAACGCAAGGAGGAAGATATCCCAAGACAAATGAGTAAAGAATAATAATCTACCCCTGTTGGTCCTCTTACTTGTTTGGGATTTTCCTTTTGCAATATAGCCGGTTCAACATAGTGGGGATAATGAAGGTTGACTTATTCATAGGTTATTTATATGGGCCCTTAAATGGACTAAATAAGTTCAATGATATTTGATTACCATAGGTTATTTAGATATTTCAAATTAAAATGTAAGGATTTAAATTTAATCAAATTTAAATTGAGGTGAAGTTTGTGGATTTTAGCTGTGGTAGTTAATGCGAGCTATTATTATTTTCTTTACCTAGGTTCATTTCTTATTGGTAACATGATTCTTTTTATGGGATGATTTGCTACTTTAGATCCATCGTAATTTGATGAAAGGTTCAATTTCCACATATTTGATCCTTCTAAAGCTTTGATATATTTGTGTTTAAGATGACTTCGTATTGTGTAATTTGAAGAAAGATTTGCACTTCACATATTTGATTCCACTGGAGCCTTGCTAAATTCGTGCTTAAGATGAATCCAGATTGGTTTAATGATGTGTGTGTGTGTAAGCAACAATTGACTCATGAACAATGAAAATGTTGACAACAACATTTAAACCTAGGCGGGGAAGATAACATGCTCTCTCTCTCTCTCTCACACACACACACACACACACATTATATTAAATGTGACCCTATGTTTTTATGGATGGTAAACCTAGAAATACGCTTAGCCCATCTTTACATGTAAGGAGATAAGGTTTGTTGGTGCCTTGCTAGCACCACACAATAATCTACCTGAATGTTATATCAACAATATTCAATATAATTTATAGTCATACCCAACAAATACCACATAAGGGAGGAGCATGTTAGTCATGGTTTGAATCTAAGTAGCTATCACAACAACCACTCCAAGTTGCCACTAAACCACACCTCATAAACTAATGATTTTTTTTTCCCAAGAAATAATCTTCCCAAAAAATGAGAGTGTTGTACTAGGACAACCTTTAAAGATACCGATCTCTTATAGGCGGTTACATTTAAGCATATCTACCGAGAAAGGAACCAACGTGCTGACGAACTCTCTAAACAAGGATTACTGCTACCCAAAGGATCATTTACTGTTTGAGAAATTAACAAAGATACCATCAAAAAGATTGATCCGGGGCCACCGCTATTATAAGATGTTAAGATGTTGCCCATTATATATGTGTGTTTATGGGAGGCACTTATCCTGCAATGATGTTATATAATGTTATTTTATACACATTTTCATGTATATTTATGAATTTTGTACACGATAGTATATACAATTCAGTATACAACTGATATAAATGTTTAAGTGTAGTTATTCATATAAAGTTTTTTTTTTCATGAAAAAAAAACCTTTAAAAAGCACTCTCAATTTTTCAAAAAATAAAAATATGATACCAAGACAACCTTTGCATAGCATTCTCCATTTTTCACTAATTTTTTTTGAATAGAAAGCATATAGACTACTAAGTGCAAACATAGTTGGTGATCTCAAAGTACCCACTTAAATTTGGGACATAATACAAAAGCATCTAGTAGTCGAAATATTTAGACACATCTTTGGTATATTTTTAATGGAATCAAACTTAACAATATTAAAAATCATTAAAGAAGGGTGTGATTTGAACTCGTGACCACCCATTTACAACAACATGTAATTTCATAATAACTAAATCCAATAAATCACACCCATACAGACATTAAAAATCATTAATTAAACTAACCCTTTTAAACTTGAAAATTATATACATATATACTTGAGACATCTTTGGTATATTTCTAATGGTTATATTTAATAGAGGTAAACCACCTAAACATTACTTTATGTTAAACTAAATAATTTTTCCGTACCAATAACAATTTTACACCTATAACTTTTTAAAATGTTTTTGATACATGAAATATTTATTTAATAAATTAAGGTAATTTACTCCCATTGCCCGAGCACATCCCAACTACTATCACCTTAGAGGTGACTTTTGTCAAGAAGATATCTGAATTTACAGAGAGGATTAAATAAATAAAACACAAAAGACTGACAGGTGTCAATAAACCACCTTGAAATCTGAAATATTGACTTGGTACCATGGGACGAGAGGAGGTACACCGACCCGATCCAATGGTCAGAAAAATAGCCCCAATGTGTTTGATAGAGCGCCACCGTTAGATGTAGATCCAGCCACTACCAACTCCACCACGGAATTTCAAAGGTAATGATGTACATCAGAAACCACATCCGTTCGATACTCCGGTCTCGGATCGAACGGCTGATATCACGTCTCAGAAATTTTCATCTCGACTCTGGATTTTAAATAGCGGGCAACGGGGGTCTCGGGTAGTCAGACATTCATTCGGTCGCTCATCAGTGCATACGACACAAAGGTTGAGTTTTTGATTCGCAGCAACGAGTAAGTTCTCTCGATCTCCGTTGCAATCGCTGCTCAGGGTTTTGTTTATCTTTTCCGATCTTCTCTGAGATTGGAAAGGCGGTGTTGGTGTTTTTATCTGTTTTTGTGTGGTGAAATTAGGGTTGTTGGACGTTTTATTAGGGTTTTCCTGTTTCCTCCGTTACCTTTATATTAACCTAATGAATATTTCTGTTCTAAGCGAAAGCCAAAGGATCAGTTCGGTGGGTTTTAAGCTTTGAGTTTCTTGCTAAAATTGTGCAATTTCTGCTTGTAAATATAAATCTTCTTGCGTTTTCTGTCTTGCTATGCAAATTATTCTTCTTGAACGATTTTTCATTTGTATTTTCTGTTTCTTCCCGGGCGTAGCATCTATTTTTGAGCGCATTTAAGCTATATATAACCTCAACAGAGTGTGAAAATGAATTCCTTGTTTTTCCATTTGAATGCAGCCAAAATGCCGAACCCTAAGGTTTACTTCGACATGACCGTCGGGGGCACACCCGCCGGAAGAATAGTGATGGAGCTTTTCGCCGACGTGACCCCTAAGACGGCAGATAACTTCCGAGCACTGTGTACCGGTGAGAACGGCGTCGGAAAATCTGGGAAGCCACTGCATTACAAGGGTTCTTCGTTCCATCGTGTGATCCCTGGTTTCATGTGCCAGGGAGGAGATTTCACCGCCGGGAATGGCACCGGCGGCGAGTCCATCTACGGTGCCAAGTTCGCCGACGAGAATTTCGTGAAGAAGCACACCGGGCCGGGAATCCTGTCAATGGCAAATGCTGGCAAGAATACCAACGGGTCTCAGTTCTTTGTTTGTACTGCAAAAACAGAGTGGTTGGACGGGAAGCATGTGGTCTTCGGTCAGGTGGTTGAGGGTCTTGACGTTGTCAAGGCTATCGAGGGTGTGGGTTCCTCCAGTGGCAGGACTTCCAAGCCCGTAGTAATTGCCGACTGCGGTCAGCTCTGAACCACGCAGCTTAACTATAAGCTTTAGTAGTATCTATTAAGGGTATGGTAGGTTAGGGAAACGATGGGTTCCGCTGTTTGTGTTGGTGTAATAAGGGTTTCTTGTGGCTTGGCCATCCGTAGATACCTTTTGTGTTCCTTGTATTCCTCTTTTGTGTTCCTTGTATTCCTCTTTTAATTGACTAACGACTACTCTGGTTTAGTCGTCCGACTCACTTATATTTCCATCGAGCACTCGCATCTATAATTCTGTTGTTTCTGTTGTTATGAACTGATATGATTTGTATTCTTGGTTGAATTCTTGTGCCATCAAACTTGATTTCGTACATTTTGTTATCACAATTTTTATTGATCAACTTGTCTTGTATAAATTAGCATTATCCCTTACCTTGTTCTTTTCAGCGTTTTGTAATGATTTACACCTATTTTGTAATATTATGAAATGTCTGAGTGTTGAACTATTCTTGAATGATTACGAATAGGAAGCAAAGTTGAAACCAATACTATGTAATATTGTAAAGTATTTGCAATGTTGAGATCAATACTATGTAATATTGTAAAGTATTTTTCTAGAATATTGTGGAAAGATGAAACCATTGGCTAGGAATACGAGGGAAAGTTGAAATCAATGCTCTTTACTGTTCTGAATCCAATTGTAATGTTGTAAAGTATTTGTCTGGGAAAGATGAAATCACTGGCTAGGAATACGAGTTAAAGTTGAAATCAATACGCTACACTGTTCTGAATCCATTTGTGGATGATAGAAAGATGCTGTGTAAGAAAATGGATTATATTTCTTTCACTCAGGTATAAGGAATAAGGAACGGAATTGTGAAGCTGGTATATGTAATATTGTAAAGTATTTTCTTGGAATATTAGGGAAAGATGAAACCATTGGCCAGGAATACGAGGGAAAGTTACTCTATGTTGTTCTGAATGCAATTGTGGATGATAGAAAGATGCTGTGTAAGAAAATGGATTATAGTTCTTTCGCTTAGGTATAAGGAACGGAATTGTGAAGCTGGTCTATTATCAAAATCTAACTTGACCCTGAATTCAATTTTGTGTGGGTGATAGAAAGATGCTGAGTAAGAAAATGGATTATATTTATCACTCAGGTTTAAGGAACGGAATTGTGAAGCTGGTATATGTAAATATTGTAAAGTGTTTTTCTGGAATATGAGGGAAAGATGAAACCTTTGTCTATGAATACCAGGGAATGTTGAAATCAATACTCTATATTGTTCTGAATCCAATTGTGGATAATAGAAAGGTGCTGTGTAAGAAAATGAATTATATTTCTTTCACTCAGGTATAAGGAACGGAATTGTGAAGCTGGTCTATTATCAAAATCTAACTTGACCCTGAATCCAATTGTGTATGGATGATAGAAAGATGCTGAGTAAGAAAATGGATCATATTTCATTCACTTCGGTATAAGGAACGGAATTGTTAAGCTGATCTATTATCAAAATATAATTTGACCCAGATACAAGGGGAGTGGAATATAATTCAGGAAGTGAACAGGAAAAAACAACTTCATCTGTTTTGAACTTCCACAGCAGTTAGCAAAAGGTTTTTGAGCTGTAATTTATGGTTTTCTAATACGTACTAGTATTAATATGCTTCGGTTTATGTGCTGCTCCGAGACAATGAATCCCAGCTAGTATACATATCAGCTTTGTTTGATAATTCTGTATGCAGAAGTCGAGATTATCATTTTGTCTCAATTTCTCATTCAGTTATTGTATACATTTTCTGCTATATCTCAGTTGCATATGTTATTGTAACTTGAACTCGAGATTATTATCAAAATGAAGTCGAGATTATCATTCAGTTTTTCTGTTTCCTATTTTTTTAAGCAAATATGGTTTTGCATGTTATTGTGACTTGCGTCCAGCTGGTTACGGTTATATGTTTTTTTAAGAGCAAATATGGTTCTGCATATGTTATTGTGATTTGTGTCCAGCTGTCTCAGTTTCTCGTTCAGAAACTACAGGATGGTATATGGCAGAAAATTTCTTTTACAATTCTCTCATTACTAAGCAAGAGAGAATAGAAAGTACGAATTGAATGTTTAGCACAAAATTCAATTTGTAGTTTTCGCACCATTGCATAAGTCAATTCATAGTTTTTGCATTGATGCGCAAAGTCTTCACAGTAATTTGTGCTTTTGCCTCACAGTAATTTGTGCTTTTTCCTTGGTCTAATCGCATTGATGCACAAAGTCTTCACACTAATTTGTGCTTTTGCCTTTGTCTTATCAACATTGAGCAATTAGATTGATTTTCATTATAATGTGGCTCATAAATTTATCCAAGTATCTTTTAACCTGAGGATGAACTCAATTGTTGTCATGCAGATGTCGTAACTCAAGTGTTGAACTTAGGAGTCGTCTCTTAGTTTAATTTGTAGTTTTTGCAACTTTTTCTTTTTAACATAAATGGTTGAGAAACCTTTTATAAAAAAATGAGTAATTAAATATTACAAAAAACTGGACATTGATTCCTCCTAGAGGAAGACCATGCCTCCATGTGCTTCTTTTTCCACTCTATTTTTTTCATCACTGTGCTTCTTTTTCCATTCTATTTTTTTCATCACCGTTTCCTATTTTATGAGTGCTGAAACTCCTTATAAACTGTCCAAGCAGGAGGATACAAAAGCATAACATTCAAAGGATGAGAAGGAATGGGGATCAAGTTTCTCTCATAGTCTGGATGATCATGTAACAGGTTTCTGCATTCTATATCCACTCCCTTATTGGCCATACTATTTTGCTTTGTTTGTTATTTCCTTCCATATGTGAAGGAAGTTGATGGTTTTATAATCATTAACCATGCACTTTAAAAGATGATGAGTTTTGGTTATTGGGCTTTTTTGATTCCTGACCAATTTCTTTGCTTTTTCAATAACCATGCACGAGTCTTCAAAAGCCACCAGTTTTTCAATGCCTTCTTTCCTGGCCAGCTCTAGTCCTTCTATTAAAGCTAACAATTATGCCCCATTGTTAGTCTTTTTGCCGATTTTTGAAACATGCTCTTTCAACTTGATTCTTTCAGAATTGAAATAAACTCTTCTTGTTTTTGTCATCCTTGGATTGCCTTTTGAGGCACCATAACAAAATAAAGAGTTGCAACCCAAATTCTTCCATCAGTGTTTGAATTCTTCCAAATTCATTCTTATTTGCCAAGATTGAAAAATTGATTTTTTTTGGGTTGAATCCATGGCAGATGTGGCGGGAGAACTAGCAATTTTGAGGCTCAATCTTTTCCTTCTATAGTCAATGATTCCTTGTTGATGCTGTTCATTCCCTTCATGCATAAGACTTCCACCTAGAGTGCTTTTGCAGATGTGTAACTTTACTGCACTGATTTCCCCCCCTCAAGGATCTCCTTATTTCTTGCTGTCCATATCTTCTAGTATATATATCTTGGAAGAGCTTTCCATGCCCTCGTGAAGTCTGGTTTGTTGGGGAGTGATCTTTGATAGTAATCCTTCTAGGTAGCAAAAAGATCATCTCAATCTGTTGGCAATGTCAATTCGAATTATAGATCCTTGTAGGCCTGGTGCCACACTTTTGTGGAGAATTTGCATTCTAAAAAAAGGTGTTCTAGAGATTCTTTAGACTTACTGCAAAGAATACATCTCAGCGGCATTGTCATTCCTCTTTTTCTTAGACTGTTTGCTGTTAGAGTGTTGCGATGGGACAGTATCTAGAAGAACACGTTGATTTTGGGCAGACCATTCTTATTCCAAATCTTCTATTTCCTATCATTATTGTTGCTGTTGTAGCCCACATCTATTGCTCTGTAACCTGTCTTCATCGAGTAACACCTTGTTTTGCCCCAACATTGTTCATCTTTCAGTGCACGATGGACTGGTGTTGGCATCACAGTGATGAGAGCAATATAATCAGCGTTGAGATGGTTGGCATCTAGATTGAGCCACCCATTTCTCACCCAATCAGAGAGATCAAATAGTGTGTGGACATTCATACCTTCCAATTTTTGCATTAAATCTGGAAACACTTGTGTTAAAACGACGGGTGAGACATATTTGCAGTGATTTGTCCAAATTTTGATAGCCTTGCCGTT
The DNA here is from genome assembly GCA_001517045.1 of Pseudotsuga menziesii. NCBI lineage: Eukaryota > Viridiplantae > Streptophyta > Pinopsida > Pinales > Pinaceae > Pseudotsuga > Pseudotsuga menziesii. Next base: position 228,743 of record LPNX010493941.1, on the reverse strand, counting down.
GCCAAGAGTCCATTTCAACTTCTATGTTGTGATGTATGCAATGTTTTTACATAGCTACCAAATCGGCGAGCCTTTCTTGTCCATGCAAATGTCGTCTAGACATCTCTTTCTGGTGCTTGTTAGATATTTTTTTGTAATATTTTTTTCCATAATGCTCATATTCCAGAGAATTTTAGCTTCGAGAACTAAGTTCATTTTGCTTGGATCTCGTATTTCAGCGCTTCTGTGGACTTTTGGTTTGCAGACAGTCTCCCAATTCACCAAATGAAATTTTTTAATGTTGTCTGATTTGCCTCGCCACAAAAATCTTTTGATTTCTCTTGCAAAGTCTTCCATAATTTTTTTTGGAGCAAGAGAGATCGACCAAGAGTAAATGGGACAGGCAGAAATGATGGAATTGATAAGGGTGAGCTTTTCAGCGGGATTAAGCCACCTTGTCACCTATGAGTTGATTTTGTTCTTAGTTTGATCTATCATCCCTTGCCAGTGAACAACTTTTTTCTTTTTTTCTTTTTAAAGATTGGGATCCCCAAGTAATTGAAGGAATTCCAAGTTGCATTTTCTTCGAAACCAAGGGTCCTTGCTATTTTTGCTAGCGCTCCCGGGGGGCAGTTCCAACCATAAACTTTAGACTTGGTTGAATTTATTTTGCCATCAGTTTTGCTATGAGGAAAGTGGACAAGATTAAATTGAATCTCAATGCAATTGTGATAGATGCTCTTTCGAGCAGAATGGTGTCATCAACAAACTGCGCATGGTTGACATTTTTCACTCCTCTGGCTATCTTCAAGCCTCTCAGATCTCCATACTCTGGCTATCTTCAAGCCTCTCAGATCTCCAGACTCCTGCAAAAGTTGTAGCTTTCTGCTCATAGCTTCAGCCACCAAGAGGTAGAGAAAATAGGACATTGGATAGCCTTGTTAGAGCCCTCTGGTTGCCTGAAAGAATTTGGAGGGTTTACCTTTTACTAATGGTGCAATCCATGGCATGCTTATACAAGTTTTTACCCATCTTACAAGTCTTTTGGAAAATCCAAACTTAGACATGACTTCAAAGAGAAAAAAATGATTTACCCTATCAAATGCATTTGCCATGTCTAGTTTAATGGCCATACCTTGTTGCTTCCTTTCCATGCTGGAGTGTATTGATTCCTGAACGATGATGATGTTGTCCAGAATCTGGTGCCCTGCTCGAAATCTCCTTGCGAATTTGGGATGAGGCGACCCTTGATACTTCTCATTCTCAAGGCCAAAATTTTTGACAGGATTTTATAAGAAGTATTGCATAATGAGACTAGTCTGAATCTATCAAGCGTTGAAGGATTCTTTTCTTTTGGTATCAAAGCCAGGAAAGATGAGTTGGTTGCCCCACCAATCTTGTCTTTTTTCCTTGTCTAATTTAGCATTTTTTCAGATATTCTTTTATTATATCCTAGGTTGCTCAGTAAAAATTAATTGTGAAACCATCCGACCTCGTTGCTTTATCAGCATGGAGTGACCAGAGTGCATTTCTTATTTCATATTCCATGATGGGTTTTGCCAGCTCCTTGTTTTCTTCATCTTTTATGAGTGATGGTATACCATGGAGTAAATCCTTCTATGCATCAGGATCTGTCTTGCCTGTATCTGCATATAGCTCTTGAAAATGACTGTAGGTGTGATCATTGAGATCTTCCTACCCTGTTATCATGTTTCCATGATTATTTCCAGCTCCTTGATGGCATTGTAATTTCGTTGCACCTTGGTTTGCTTGTGAAAGTACTCAATGTTGATGTCTCCACCCTTCAACCACGTTTGTCTGGATTTAATTCTCTATCCCTCTTCTATTTGCCTTGCAACCTTTTGAATTATGATATTTAGCTCTTTTTCTTGCTTCAGATGCTCTGTAGACACCTCTTCTACTCCCATTATGTATTCCAAAGCTGCTAATTCCCTTTTTAAATTGGTTTTTTGCTTGTTTGATTCCTCAAAGTCTTCTTTCACCCATTTCTTTATGGCAACTTTCATTGTTCTAAGCTTTGATGCCCAAATGTAACTGGGGGATCCGAGGTGTTTGAGGTTCCACTCTCTTTGGATTAACTCCATAATTTTGACATATCATGCAACCAGATCGGGTTGAATCTGAAGGGGATGGGCTCGAAATTGACTGGCGGAGATAAAATCAAAGCTAACGGTTTGTGATATGACATTGCTGAAGGGAGAGCAAGAGAGGCAGGGAGGAGATCTTTATGCAAGAAGGTGGAGCTTACCAGAAATCTATCCAGCCTAGCAGCTACGTGCCCAATTCCATTTTTTGTATTGCTCCATGTCTACTTCCCGTTCCTTAGTAGGATGTCCAGCATATCCAGATCCGCCATCAAGTCGTACATCTTCCCACCGAAGGAGTCCCTGACTTTTGTTCCTCCTCGCTTCTCGCACCGTGACCTAGTGGTATTGAAGTCTTCGATGATGATAAGATCTTTCCCACGCATCTCCTCATTGAGATTGTTGAGATCTTCCCAAAATGTTGTCTTGTCCCTGTAGTGTGTTGGCTCGTATACCTTACAGATGTATATTGGGGTTAGGTCCTCATTTTCCTGAATTTTTGTCAAAAGCCAGTGATGGCTTTCCTTGATTGAATTGACCAAGAATTTACCTAAGAAAATGGTGGCTATTCCCCTAGATGTTCCTTTAGAACTTATGGCTTTACTTTTGCTGTTTTTCTAGAAGCGACATGAAAGTGCCATAGCCTCCACGTTTGGCATTTTCGTTTCTTGGAGCAGCAATATGTCTGGCTGCTCAAATTTGATTATCTCCTTTATTGCTTCTACTTTGTTTAAGCTTCCTAGATCTTTGCAGTTCCAAGAGACGATTTTCAACATTTCTCAACTGCTTGAGTTTTTGCTTGGGATCTACTATCTGTTCTTGCCCCTCCTTGATTTTTAGTGTTATGGAGAAGCTTCGTTTCTTCAAGACTTCTTTGCCTCCCTAGCTCCATCTCTCTTTTCGCTTCTTGCTCTTGTAGGGATCTTTGCGACTTTCTTCCTCTTGTGGTTGGCTGCGAAGCTACTTCATGTGTTTCCTGTGATCCTTGTGAAGGTGATCGCTCTAGAGAGTATCCTTGCGGCATGACTGCGATTTTTACCATCTTTGCCCAGGTTCCCCCTGGTGTTGTAGATCCTTCCAGAGCCTTTTCACTCCTTTCGTTTTTGGGAGACATAGGAGGGATACTCGTGGTTGCATGGACTTTTTCCTCTTCTACTTCAACTGTTATTATTTCCAAAGGGGGGAATTTCACCTTCTTTCATAAGCAATGCCTTGAATTGGTTATTGATCGATATTTTTTGTGCTTCTTTGGGCTTTTCCTTACTGGTCTTTTGCTGCACCTCACTTGCTGCTGGAGGAGTTTTTCTTCCCTTTTTTGATTGCTGCCAGGCTTCCTCTTGGTTTTTTCTCAAGATTTCTTGAACCACCTTGGGACAGTTTTTCACAGTGTCCATACTCATGGCACTTCTTGCACTTAAATGGTAGTTGCTCATTATCAACTTTTTGCATGTGTTTTCATTCGTCCATGAGTAAGTTTAATGCCTCTGGTAGGCCTTTCTCCAGATCTACTTCAACGTAGATCCTTGTACAAGAAAACAAAGAGCCATTTGGTTCCGCTTTGTCAATGTAATTGTCGAGAGAGTTTTCGATTGCTTGTAGCGTTTCATCATTCCATCAATGCAGGGGCAGATGTGGGAGACGAACTCAAATCGGGACCGCAGATGGCACATCCTTTTCTGGATCGAATGATAGGCTTCATTGGTTTAGATATAAACTACGAGGACCCATGAAATAGGGACCACTCTTGAAGATAAGATCTCTGTCAGCTTTGCTTTCAAATAAGAAGTAGAAGAATCCCTTTCCACAGAAGCAGTGTTGCAGCCCTCCAGATATCAAGGGCATCCAGTTCCTGTTTATCCATACCTCCATAGTCTTCGGCGAAGGCCAGATTCCTGTGCACTGCCCTATCATACTTTTCTCACTCAAAGCTAGGGCTTTTAGTCTTGAAGGTGTTGACGTGATCTGGATCCTAAGAGCGGCTGCTCGCTTCACGAAGCTCACATCGTTGGATTCCGAGGTGAGCATAGGTGGGGGAGAGGTGGTAGCCATCAAATTCTTGAAAGCTTCATCTAACAGTCTTCTACGTTCCTCCGAGCTCAGATCTGGGGGTGGATCCATCGTTTCCCTGATAGATCCTGAAACCTACACAACATGCTACAAATCTGACACACACTGGCATATTGCTTCCGAGCCAATGCTGGGGCCTGCATGCATGATCTGTGTGCAGTATGGCTTGGCTGCGATCGACCTTCAATCTCCTTGGCTTTGTAGGTACAAGCTGAATTTCTTAGAAGATGCGACTTTATTTCCACAATTAATGTTATAATTTATTTTATTTTTTAAAAAGTGTTTCCATTGTAGTTTTTGCAACTTAAATGTCATTTTCTAGTTTAATAATTTGAGTTTTTCTTAATTCATTGAAGTCTATATCATGAGCAATTTGAATTCTCTCTATTCTCAACATCATTATCTTTATCTCTTATATTTTTTGCATGGTACATATGTCCTAACTTTATTTATCTATCATATCACTTATACTAAGGAGATTGTCTAATGATGTGATCATATTATATTACTATTGCGACCATGGTTAGTAATACATCACACACCATTCATGCTTCGACATGCAGACATTATCTCTACACATGAGGTCCACCTCAATACATGAGGATTTGACTTGACACATAAGTCTTTAGTTTTGTCCAATAAGACTGCATAACATCAACACATTGACATATCAAAGCATTCACCTCAACACATGAGCTTTAACCTTTACACAAGGTTTAATCATTCTTGAATCCAACTTCAGGAATCTACCCCAAGTTTCTTGAGTCCAACTCAGGTTCCCTAAGGCACTACCTCAACAAACGACGCTCAATTTTGGCACACAAGATTGGCTTGGAGAATGACTCGCGATGCTGCAACTTTAACACTCTCTCAATGAGGAAGGCATTTTTTACCATGCCAAACTTGTCTCGGAAGTACCTATACTTTGTCATGGATAGAGGCTTGGTCAACATATCTGCCATTTGCTCATTAGTAGCAATGCACTGAAGGCTTGCGGCACCTCTCTACACCATGTCTTTGATGTAGTGGTACTTCATTTCAATGTGTTTAGACTTGTCATGAAACACATGATTTTCTGAGAGTTTAATGCAACTTTGATTAATAGAGCGAATGACCGTAGTCTCAAGCTTCTCCTTGAACAACCCAACAAGTAGATTCCTAAGCCACACGGATTTTGAGCAGGAGGTACTAGTTACAATATACTTTTCTTTTGTAGTAATCTGGGCTACAGAGCGCTGCTTCATGCCGGACCAAGAGATCATAGTTGTTCCCAAGCAAGAACAAAATCTAGATGTACTCTTTCGATCCACAATACTTCCACCTTAATTAAATTCTACATAACCAAGTAGCATCTCCTCCATTGGAGGCATATTTGAGTCCATAAGCAATAGTACCTCGAAGGTATTTAAGCACATGCTTAGCAACAACCCAATATTTGTATCTAGGCTCAGACATAAGTTGACTTAAAATACTCACAACATAAAATATGCCAGGTCTCAAATGTATCAAGTACATCAAGGAACTAATGAGTTGTCTATACATAGTAGGATCCAAAATTTTACTCATGTAGTTTCTTCAAATTAGAAACCATCAATGTAGTTATGGATTTGCAATCCATCATACCTAACTTGCGCAACACATCAACTGTGTACTTTCCTTCCATGAGGAAAATCTCATTTTCATTTGCAAAATTTTAAGACCAAGAGAGTAGTACATAAGACCCAAGTCTTTCATTTCGAACTCAAAAGTGAGCTCTCTCTTGCACCAAGCTATCACATGTTTCTCTCCAATAAAGAACATGTCATCAACATAGAGAACCAATATCAAAGGTTGGTTCTTCACAACCTTGAAGTGCAAGTTTGGATCAACGTCGCTTTTGGAGAAGTCCAATCTTTGAAGATAACTGCCAATCCTCGCATACCAAGCCCTCGGGGCTTATTGAATCCAATACAAGGATTTTTTCAGTTTGTATACATGAGACTCCTTTTCATGAACTATAGATCCTTCAGGTTGTTGTATGTACACCTCTTCCTCAACCTCACCATTGAGGAAGGTAATATTCACATCCATCAGGTGAAGCTTCTATCCAATAATTGAAGCAAGGGAAATTATTGCTCAAATAGGTTGTACATGGCCACATGAGTGAATTTTTCATCATAGTTTATCCCTTCTTTATGTGAGATATCATGGGTTACAAATCTAGCTTTATACTTTTCAATATTGCCATCAACTGCATGTTTGATTTTATAAATCCACTTGGAAGTTATGATGGACTTCCCTTTAGGTTAATGAACTACTTACCAAATATCATTCTTCATGACATATTTGTATTATTTTACCATGGCATCTTTCCATACTTGCTGCTTAGCAACTTCTCCGTCACTGAAAGGTTATGAATCATTGATCTTACTCTTCTGTGCAACATATTATGAATATCTTTTAGGTATGAATATCCTGAATATCCAAAACATCCGTATGGCTCCATCTTTGTCCTCTTCACTTTTGGTACATGAATGTAGACAAGAGAACCAAAAATCCTCGAGTACCCAACATATCTAATTTTTCACCAGTGAAAACTTTTGCTGGAGTTTTTTCTCCTGGGATAGCATGAGGGCTTCTATTCTGGATATAAACAACAGTACTGGAGGCTTATGCCATAAGGGTTTCTATTCTGGATATAAACAACAACGTTAGAGGCTTCTGCCCATAAGGATATAGGCAAATCTTAATCACACATCATGGCTATTGCAACCTCACAGATTGTTCTGTTCTTCCTTTCAATAACCCCATTATGTTGGGGTTGTAAAGTACAATAAATTGTTCTTTTATTCCTACATCTCGACAAAATCATTAAAATAATTAGATTCAAACCCACCTACATTATTAGATCTCAAAGCACGAATATGCTTTCCAGTTTGATTCTCATTCAGTGCTTTGAACTCTTTGAAACTTGCTGCAAGTTTCACTCTTTGCCCTAATAAAATAGATCCATGACTTGCAAGAGAAGTCATTTATGAAAATCACATAGTAAAGATACCCACTCGAGGAAGGTGTTGGTTGTTAGTTTTTTTAATCTAATTAGCTTGATTAGAATATTTATCTGAAAGAATAACAAGTACAACAAGATACATAAGATAGAGCAGATACACAAGATAAAAATATTTTCATTGGGGAAACCATAAAGGAGAAAACCCCACAAACTTCCTCAGAATAGTTCCGTCACAAAGGCTATATCACAAGATGAACAAACCCAATAAGAAGAAGTCTTCTGCAACTATTTATCTCTCCTCCTTGTCTCTCTCTCTTTCCTCATGCGAACTTGAGTGAGTGTGAGTGTGCATAAATGAGGGAGGGCGCCTCCCTATTTATACATTTTAAGTGACTGACCTAATACATGACTGGGGCCAACCTATTACCTTAACAGATCCGACTTCTCCTAGAGAGACTCCAAAATACATTACATGATGTTATACTAGGGACTATTGCCCTGAATTACAACGGAGGTTGTACCTTGAGGCCCATACACAATAATGACATCTCAAAAGGAGGCAAACACATCTTCGATGGGGGTATAAAAACATATAATGATAATATATATCAGAATATCTTCCGAAGTTACAAATACATCAACACTCCCTCTTAACTAGGAATGTATTCTCTCTGTCTATAGTCATCAACCCATCTAGTCCATTCATCATCACAGAGTCATCATCATAGCTGCTGCCATGGTCATCATCTTAAAAAGTGTTATCTGTCATTGAAAGTTTCTATAGAGCCAACCCTTTTTCATGTTGGGTGTAGGCCTAATCCTCGTCCAGGTCTTTATCACATTCGTGAGCAAGCCATCGCATAGGTACAACCCAGGGCCATACTTTACATTTCCACTGTGATAACATGCATCTCCTACCGTCATCTTGTCATATCTAGATCATTTTTTTGTCTTGCACAAAACAAAACAAAACATACACATAGCACAACCCAGATGCAGACCACTTGCGTTCTATCAACATAGAAACATGTCGGGATATTTCACAACATGCATCTACCACTATGCGAGAATCGCCTAGGAGCACACCAAGTGCATTACGTTTTTCTACGGTAAACTTGCGTTCTACCAACACGGGAGAACTGCACAGGTGCACACCAAGTGCCTTGTGACCTCAGCATCTCCAACATGGGAATATACACATACAAGGACATATTATGACCAAACAACCTGCATACCACGCCGAGATTTTTACATTCCAAGTCAACCTCAATGACTTATTACATCCAAACAACCTGCGTCCAAGATCGTTTCTGTTCAGACAACCTTCCGGGATTTATTACGTCCGAGCAACCTACATACCACACTAGGACCCCTTTTACACTATAGACAACCCACATGACTTATTACATCCTAACAACTTGCATACCATGCCATGACTCATTTTACATTTCGAATAACTTGTACTAGGACTGATTACATCCAAGGATAACCTGCGAGCTTCGACAAGACTGATTACATTCGAGGACGACCTACAAGACTAATTATGTCTGAGCAACCTGCGTTTTATGCCATGACTCTTTTTACACTCGAACAACTTGTCTCATTTCCCATGTGATCTCATGCATCTGCGTCTTCTGGTCTCTTGTCATCTTCTAGCATAAAAACACATCAAGACTGATTATGTCCAAGGATAACTTGTGAGCTTTGCTGGACTAATTACATCCGAGCACAACCTACAGGACTGATTACGTCATCAAGACAACCTGTATCTTCGACTATGCTAGAACTCATCACTCCCTCTTTTGAGGGGTCTCGTTCTGGATCACACCAAGTCTTTCTCTGAAGTACTCGAACTTCACTCTGGCTAGAGGCTTGGTCAATACATCAACTATCTGCTCATTCGTTGCCACGTACTTGAGATTTACTGCTCATCTCTACACCGTATCCCCAATATAGTGGAACTTGATCTCTATGTGCTTTGACTTGTCATGGAACATTGGGTTCTCCGACAACTTCACGCAACTTTGATTGTCGCAGAAGATACAAGTCGCTTCTAACTGGAGATCAAACAAGTCAGACAATAGCTTTCGCAACCATACTACCTCACAACTATTCGAGCAAGCGGCAACAAACTCTGCCTCGGTTGTACTTAGCGCCATGCAGGACTGCTTCCTGCTAAACTAGGAGATCATGCCAGATCTCAAACTGAAGCACCAACTTGAAGTGCTCTTCTTATCAGTGGTGCTACCTGCCCAATCTGAATCAACATAACCATGTATGTTAATCTTCTGATTCGCATCATACTTGAGCCCATAATCCATTGTACCCTTTAGGCACCTCAATACATGCTTTGCAGCAACCACGTGAACATGTCTCGGATCGGTCAGGAGCTGGCTTAGGGTGTTCACCGCAAAGCATATGTCTGGTATCGTATTTGTCAAGTACATCAATGAGCCAATCATTTGACGATACATCATAGCATCAACCGAATTTGATGAGCATCACACAAAATCTTTAAGTTCGATACCATAGGTGTGGCTATAGCCTTGTAGTCCAGCATTCTGAATCTCTTCAGAATCTCCACTGCATACTTTCCTTGACTAAGGAAAATCCCATCTGCACTCTGCCACACCTCCATGCCTAAGAAGTAGTGCATCATCCATAGGTCTTTCATCTTGAACTTAGTAGCAAGTCTCCTCTTTGCATCTTCAATACGTTCGTCCTCTCCAGTCAGGAATCGGTCATCGACATATAACATGTGCATCACTAGTCTTTTGCCTTCAATCTTGAAGTAAAGGTTGGAATCCGCTTTACTCTTAGTAAATCCTAGGCTCATCAAGAAGCTATCCATTATGTCGTACCATGGCCTAGGTGCCTTTTCAACCCATACAAGGACTTCTTCAAATTGCACATGAGTCTGTATGTCATGTGTCTCGAATCCCAGTGGTTGTTCTACGCTCACTTCCTCCTCGACTACACCATTGAAGAATGTTGTCTTGACGTCCATCTAGTGTATCTTCCATCTCATAAATGCAACCAATGCAAGTATAGCTCTAATGGAAGTGTACTTGCTACAGGTGCAAATGTCTCATCGTAGTCTATGCCTTCTTTTTGTGATAAGCCTCGTGCCACGAATCTTGCCTTGTATGTGTCGATGCTACCATATGCATCATGCTTGATCTTGTAGATCCACTTTGAAGTCATGACAAACTTTTTTTTCGGTCTTGAAACTATCTCCCATACATCATTCTTCATAAACGATTGATATTCCTAGATCATGGCATCCTTCCATTCTTTATTTTCTGCACCCTCTTCATAGTTGGAAGGTTCCTTGTCAATGATGTCACACATCAGGGCCACATAGTTGTTGTAAGGTTTTGGTATTTTCCTTTCTCTATGCATTCCTTCTGGAGCGCCATACCTTTCTGCATCTTGTATGAGCTACCGTGCCCATGCTAGTTTCCTCTTGTGGGAGTCCTTCTCGTGAAGTGCCTCTACAGGCTCTTGTGGTTTTGCATGCTCTTCATGGTCTTCTGTAATTGCTTCTACAATTTTTGTTGGACACAATGACCACTCTGAGAGCGGGGGGGGGTGAATCAATGTGTGGGCAATTTAAACATTTTTACCTTATTTTAATTAATCAGAGTATATCAAGCATTATGTTATCAATGACATCATCATATTCATCAGCTAAATCAACCATGAGTCATGAACACAATAATCACATCAAGAGAGACACGAATATATGTAATTTTAATATTTATTTATGGTAATGGAAGACTACAATCTTCTCGATTACAATCAACACCAACTGATGAAAATAACAAACTCTCATAACATGACCCAAACTGGTTTTCTTAGCTCCAACTAAGAAATGATTGAGAAGTCCAATCCTCAAGTGCAAGATTCTACTTGCAAACAATCATATACCTCAGTACACAATCCAAATCAATAAACTGCTACTAATCATCAACCAATTATGCTGCTTCCATGCCACTTGTCATCTCATCATCATGTCTTTTGCTGAAGGAGTATCACTTTCACATCAACAATGCTGCTCAAAAGTATGCTCATAGTCCTCATGCCAAGTCATCAAGGACGTCAGCAAGCATGCATAAGGTGTGCATCATCATCATTATCAAGGTAGTATAATTTGCATCAAGTGTATAGGGTAGCATCATCATGCATGTATCATCATCATCATCATCATACAATACACCATCAATGTGAATGCATCAAGTATGCATCATATCATAGGGTTTGCATCAACAATATATCAAGTATACATCATCATCAAAGCTTGCATCATTATCAAAGCATCATAGTGGAGTATGCATCAACATATCATGGAATATAAGTCTTCACACCTCATCGAACATTTACCACTGTATCACTGTATTACTGTACCTATGTTGTATACATCTACCATTGCATCTACCACTGTATGCATCATTACTGTATACTATTTACAGACCAATGTATATGTAACTGTACATATACCATTGCATGTGTAACTATACATACTTCATCATATATCATTAAGTATCAATGTATATTCATTGTTTACTACACAAACCACTGCTCATTATGATCACTGTTCATCATCTTTAATCATATCATAGGTGTATGGAATCATCATCTTAGTGCACATCATATCATGTACATCATCACAGTAGAATTTGCATCATAGTAATGTCATCCAACATGCATTATTTCATAGAGCACACAATGATCTTACCTTAGCAAGTAGTGCATGTCAAAACTCATACCTTGATTGTGTATGTCTGCTTTCAAGACTGTGGATAACTTCAAATTCAAAGTGTTGATAAAAGGTCCTAACACCAGTCAAGCTCGGGCTGAGTGTGCATGTGAAATATTCACACCAAGTATAAACTTGGGTTGCTTGTAAACATCAAACTTGGACTTCTTCGAAGGACTATTTATTCATGTTGGGTAAAGGTCATCTTCTTGACTGTTCACATTGATAGATTTGGACTTGTTAAACCCTTGACTGCTTCCATTCAAGTTCGGGACTGTTTCACCGAATTTCCTCAATCAACACTGCTACAAAAAGGAAGATTCAGACTGCTACCTCATTTAGAGCTTCAAAAACCATCCAAAAAATCTTTCCAAGGCATTGTTGGTCACCACCGAATTCCTTCTTCACCACCCTGGGATACTGCTGCTATGTGTAACCAGAATGGAGGGCTTGTAAACTTGTTGAATTCTTTAGATATGTGGAAGAATGTCAAGCTCAAAATTGTTCATAAAGATTAAACCCAAAAAAATATCCTCCATCATCAAGACCTAGGGTCTGTGCATGTTGTAAGAACTCGAGACAATTTTAAGTGTGAAGAGCCTCCAATAATTCGGGTGTTGGTAAACAATTGTCAACCCCAAGCAAGTCCAAAATGGACTATTGTTAGCAGCCTCAGTTTACTATCTCAATCAACGAGATTCCCCAGTCATCTTGCCTCAGTGTGCAAATTCAAAATATCTTCTTCTTTGCAATTCAAGATTGTTTCATGACTGTGGAAACCCTCCAACAGTCAACAACTCCTCTGAAATTGCCTCAGTCCAACAATCAACGAGCTCACTCTTCATTTGTTGGATACTTGTGGAGTGCGATCATGATTTGATTTTAGACACTTTCAATTCCTCTTCCTTATCTTGGGGTTGACTTAAAGGTGAGTTGAAATGTTTTTTATTTTATTATACAAACACTTCCTTTAAGGGTCAAACCTTACCATTTAAAAATTGCATGTAATTCTTTGTCATCATTTCTTTGCCACATCATTACAGTTCATAGGGGTGTGTCAACAAGTCATCAAGGGTGAAGGTGTCCTCCATAAGCATAAGTAAGGGTGTCCGAGTGTTATCATGCCACCCTATGTGTGTGGGTGCCATCATCCAATGGTCATCATGTTCTTCATCAAGCCATAAAATATATGCGCCATCTTCAAGGGTTTTAGTACCCCATTACCACACAAATGACCCACATTACCTTCACCATTCCTTCAAGGGTGCAAGGACCATAAAACCACCATGTGTGGGTCCAAATGCTTCTTCAAGGTCAAAGACCATACAAATGACATCATCATAATGGTAGCAATGATCATATACAAGGGTTCCATGACCCCAACAAGGGTTGCAAGGTCATTACCAACACAAAAATGGCCTCACATGCATTCCCTCAAGTGATAGGGATACAAGGACACCGTGATCATGACAAGAGGGCTCCATGGACTTCTTCAACCACGTCAACCACACAAGAGGACCTCCAAGGGTCAAGATGCATCATGCTACCTCTTGTGGTGTTGCCAGGCCTTCTCCTAGGGTACCATGACCCTGTCAAAGCATGAATGAGCACATAATGTGTCATTAATGCTTGTCCAACCCATTTAGGGCTTCTCCATCGTCCACTAGGGCTTCAACACCATCTCCAGGGTCTTCAACATCATCAGCAGGGTCTTTAGTATTGTTAACAAGGTGGTGGATCCAAGATCCAACCTTGTGGGTGCAAGGACCTTGTCAACTGGGTACAAGGTGCTTTAAGGCACAACCCATCTTTGTAAGCGATCCAAGGCACTATATGTGAGGATACTGGGATCATCCATACTTGTGCATTGGAAGTGGGACTTGGTGGCATCAAGTACTACCTGTGGGGCCACTGCAAGTCCATGTTGGCATCAATGACAATTCAATCAACAATTTCCATGCCTCAGACTCTCGTTCCTTTAGGTTCCTCATCCTCTTCAATAAGTAGCCTCCTGGATATGGAGTATGTCGAGTCCTCATCAAATATTACATATCTACTGATGTCGATCTTCTTGGCTGCTGGGAAGTATATTCGATGGGCCTTTGATGTATCATTGTATCCTACAAATATACCCTTCCTCCCATAAGGATCGAGCTTGGTTTTCTTCTCCTTTGGGATATGTATGTACACCGGGCAACCAAATATTCTAAGATGGTTGACTTTTGATTTCTCTCCTAAGAAATCCTCTTCAGGAGTTTTGTTGTCAAGTACTCGATGAGGAGTACGGTTTTGTACATACACAATTGTCCTTGTTGCTTCTGCCCAAAGGTGCATTGAAATATCCTAGTCATGAAGCATTTCTTTCGCTGCTTCCATTATGGTTCAATTCTTTCGTTCTTCAACGCCATTCTTCTGAGGATTGTATGGAGTGCTCAACTCCCTCTTAATCCCAGACTTTCTACAGAGTTCATTGAATTATTTCGAGGTGAACTCTTCGTCATTATTTGATCGCAGAGTCTTGATCTTCCTTTTAGTGTGGTTCTTGATCAAGGCTTTGAATTCATTGAACTTACTGAATACTTCATTTTTCCCTTTCAAGAAATATATCAAAGTCTTACGTGAGAAATCATCTGTAAAGGAAACATAGTACACATACCTGCTTAATGAGCTAGAAGACATGGTGTTATAGATGAAAGTTTCCTATGGCTAGGGTTTAAGAGGCCATCAACGCACTGGATTTAAAAGAGATGCATATAGTTTTGCATGCAAATAGAAACAAGATTCATAGATTAGATTGGTTCATACCTTCACAAACGAAGGTTGATCCAAGCAACCCTTCAATCCTCCTCTTACTCTTCTTGCTCCAAGAGACCTGCAAAATGAATTATACCTTCCTCAAACCAAATAGACTATATGAAATGAGATTATGTTCAGTAAAACATGAAACCCTAAGCTGATATACATCATCATATAATCAAAACAAAGATTCAAACACACATTGAACAATGATTTGGGAAGAAGAAGGACATCATATCTTTATTAATCATGAAAATAAGTACAAGTATACCTCCTCTTCAAGTCAAGCACCTCACAAAACCTTGATTTGGTTCTGCTGCTTCTCTTCTCCAAGGAACTCAACCTCCAAGCTCTACAACACAAGGAGATAGCTTCTAGGGAAAATGTGGGGGGATGAGAGTCCCAATTCCTCCAGCATAACAATGCAATGATTCAAGTCCCCTCTCAAGGACCTCTCTACCTCTATTTATACATTTCTAAAGAGACAGGGTCGAAGACAAAGTAGTTACAACCAAAGAAGTCAGTTGCATAACCACCCAAATTACCCAAAATCCAAGAAACATCTATTTTTGACATGAACATGACGTATTCGCGGGTTGAAATGACAACAATCACGAATGCAAAGTGATAATCGCAGGCTGCAGTGACAACAATCACGAATACAAAGGGATTCACAGGTTCACTTGCATAAAAGTCATGAATACAATAGTAATTCGGGGAATTCATGGGTAGCATGAAGGGAAAGTCGCGAGTACAAAGGTGAAACTCTCGGGCACCATGAAGGACAAGTCACAAATAGGTCAATGATGCTCATTTTTAGGGTACTTCGAGGCATTTTTCAGACTTTGGAGTCTTTTGGAAAGTTTTTGTTGACTCAGATACCTTTCCAACAGTGCAGAGAAGAGGTCAAATGGAGTTACAAAACTCTAGATATGGTTCCTCCAAGTTAGTTGTTTTTTTTAGTGACTTTCATGAAGTGTCGACATGCAACAAAATAATGGGAAAATGGTTACAAGAAGAGATATGTCATTTTGGGATATAACAGATGCCCCCTAATGTATGAGGTTAGATGGAAAGATGATAGCCGAAATACATTATAAAAATGAAACAACTGAGTATGGAGAGAGCAGAGAAGCCAAGAGCGAAAGGCTCAAACAACAGTACCTGAAAGAGAGATAAATGTCAGACAAAAATGATCTCTGGGACATATAGGTCCATATACAAATCATCGCCATAAAGATACAAGGAGATCCAACATGCATAACTGATGTAACTATCATGGTCGCACAATATGCAGAAGGGCTCTATATCAAATCTAAAGGTGTCATGGCCACAAATGAACAAGGTGGATCCATGCTCGATAGTCGATCATAGCCACAAGAATACAAGGTGGATCTATGTCTCAGCAAGTGTCATATGAAGCATGACAAGGTATTGCAAAACTAGGGAAATAACAAATATGACGATGCTACTGTCGGACCAAGGTCTTCAATCCAAACCGCTCAAAGGTACGAATCCTAACCATGCGAATAAACGAGTTGAAGTCGAACATGGAGGAAACCGTTTGATTACCGATCATTGATGAGGACCGTTAACAAACGCGAAGGAAACCACCACTAATGAAAATGGTCCCCAAGGTACCTAGTACATTCTAACAAGTGTGAATACAAGGTCTTGAAGTCGAACATTTGAAGAATCCATTAGGTAGGAGACATTAAGGAATTCCCACTACCCAATAGCGAGGGAAATCGCCATTGATGACTGCAGTCCCCAAGGTACTATAAGAAAACTCTAAATCTCATTCCGAGAGTAAGATGTGTTGAGGTCGATAGGAAGACATCTATTGGAAGGAAGGCATTAAGGAATCCTCCATAATCCAACACGAAGTAATTCAAAGACTATTTAGATCTGGAACTGGAACAAAGTTTTAGATCAAGGACTGCCGAAGACTGAATGTAATGAAATGATACCAGGGAATGGTCGATACAAAAGGTCAAGGCAACTACAAAATGGTTGACAAAGGTTTATCCTTGAACATTGAGCACGACACAAAAGTGAATTAGGAAACTTTCGACACAAAAGGACCAACGATGCAACTCTGCAATGTAGGAGACAATGACAGAATCCCCATATAATTGGAAAAGAAACCAACTGGAGGAGTAAAAAATCTGAATCGGGATAAAGTCAAAAACTGAGATCCAACTGTTGATAGAATCAAAACTGGTGCCTTGTTCAAGAAAACAAAACTTGCTGCCATGATGTAAAATACATGTGAATGGACTTCCCTTCCCTCTTTCTTGTAAAGGTTTAACGAGTCCAAGAAAGCAAACTAGGGACCTTCTTCATTTTTGACAAGCTCGAAGAAGAAACAAAAGATTGCTTGATAAAGCACTTATTCATGGATTTTACGAGCTCAAATTATTGGATGCTTGACAGTGTTTTCATAGTTTTGAGAGTCTAAAACTCCAAAGAAGACTCCACGAGGGTGATTTTTCGTAAAGTTAGTCTCCTAAGTCCAAAAATCGTAAAACAATACAGAGTAGAACTCTCTTAGTCTAGGTGAACTAAGGTATGCATTTTTCGTAGTTAGTCGCTAAGGTCCGAAAAATGGGTAAACTATCACCAGATCGACTCTCCTTCAAAAGCAAGCAGAAATGCTTTAGTTTTGACGAGTGTGAAGGAAAGAAAGATCACTCGAAAATTTCCATTTATTTACGAGAATGGTACAGAGAACGGTAAACTCGATGCTTTGTTTTTAGGGTTTAGCGAGCATGACAAAGACATAAAGTACACTCATAATATTTTTCATGTTAAGGTCAAGAGTACGAAAAAGAGAAAACTAACCTCGTACCGAGTGTTCCTTTTCCGTTAGTTTAGTCCTCTAGGTCCGGAAAAGAAATAAACCTATCCCTGAAGATACTCTTCTAAATTCCGAAGAAAATAGAGTATTCCTTTTTCCTAAGTAATCCACAAGGCCAAAAAAAGGGGTAAACATATACCTATGTGGATGATTGTTCAATTTACCTTAACGAGTCTGAACAAATAAGTTAACTCGACAATCTAGTCAATTTTAAGGAGTCAGACCAAGGCTTAGAGATAACTCCATATTTTTTCCGTGAAGTTTTTTAACGAGTCTGGAAAAGTCAACTCGTGGCCTCCTTATTGTTTTTAACAAGATCGAAGGAGAGCAGAAAGAATGCTCTAAATTCGAGGAGATGAGTGTCAGAGGTAGGAGAAACTAGTTCTAAGCGCGAGGAACATGCCTAACCATAATGAAAGGAACATGAGCAGGATAACGACACTCGAGGAATGTTTCCTCAAGGTAAAAGGTGTCAAGCTGCAAAGGAAAAATGGTACAAGGTTGAATGATGGTGAGAACAAAGATGAGGGATTATATAACAAGCTGAAAGCGTGGAAGCCGACATGAGGATCATAAACGCGAGCAGGGTACATGCAAATGCAGTTAGAGCTTGAACAACAAGGCAACGTCAGTAAACATTTGTGGATCCAACTACAAATCTTGTCTCCAAGAAACAACAACATCAAGATCATATTCAGAAAAAAGATCCGATGCAGATCACTTTGGCAAACACACATGCTTTTTTTCTATCTTCTACAGAAAGGAAAGTCAAGGCAGAATCGACCGAAGAAGATTCTATCGGGCTAAGGTTCGAGGGTTTATAATCAGTAAGATCAACCTCAGAAAAAAAATAAAGATCAACAAGGGAGTCAAAGTCTGCAGGAACAAACTCAGTATCACAGGAGTTGAAAAATCTAGAAGAAAAATCAAACTCATCAGGATCAGACTTGCAGTTGAAAGGGAGAGTTAAACGACTCAACAAGACCAACATAAAAATTTCGATTAATGGAAATATCATGCTTATTAAGCAATTCAAGGTTAGACTTATTCACAATTGCACCGACATCCATAAGTAGGATAGACTGTATCAAAGACTCTAGGAATACTTCATCAGATGGAAGTAGACCATCCCAGATAGGACACATGTCTAAACTTTCAATTGGATCAACAGGGTGGAGAGTGGGATCCACAGTTTGTATAGGATGGAACACCTGGTTAATTGTTGGAACTAAGTTCCAAGAAGGTAAACATGAACACATAGGCTTCTTCTTAGTAGCAATTGAATGCAAGGGATATGAGGCCACATATCTCACCCGTGGCAGGGTAGTGTCTATCGAGACATTGGGAATCAATAAAGGAAAAAAAATGGTCTCTAGTTGGGTCAGGAGAGGGATCAAGAAAATCCAACTGATCAATAGTGAAAATTTCTTTGCCATGATTAAACTATATCACACAAAATAAATTTGACACTACAACTTGCATGGCATAACCATAATCATGCTCGAGGAGCATATTGAAGTCCAAGGGGTTCTCTATCACCATAAAATCAACTAAAACGGTCTTCCCACCCAAAGTAATAGGTGTTTGAGCAAGAATTCCCAAGGCTATACTAGTTCTTCTATCAAACACAGTTACTGACTAGAATTCGACACAAGGTTGGTAGATCCCATGCCTTTCCAAGCACGAGTAGACAAGATACTAACTGAGGCCCATTCATCAACAATACAATGAGCGATTGTGTACTGACCAACTTTGACCTTTATCTGGAAAGGTGCATCAGAAGGAAGGCGTGGCTCAACTAGGCTATCCCAATAAAATGAAGCAATCCGAGAGCTTGGTGGGGGTTCATCCGAAGCGAGTTCAATGCCCCCTTGTTCAGTAAGTTCTGACCTGGCAGTGAAGAAAATGCGACTAGCAGACATTTCACTCTCTAAAAGAAGAGTGGGATTGATCAACGATGGAATCGATTCAACCACTTTGTGAAAGTCACTCTCTGAAGTGAGAGTGGGATTGACCAAATATGACATTGGTTCAATCACATAAGGATCACTCTCTGAAAGAAGAGTGGGATTGACCAAAGCAGAGATTAGTTCGACCACTTGATCAACCAAAGGTTGAGTAGGCTGTTGAGAAACTGCAGGTTGTTCAGGAATAGAATATTCTTGAGTCTCAAACCACACTCTTTGCAGCTCTGCGATAGCAGGGCACTGGTGAGTAATATGATATCCCTCACATAGCTTACAAGGGAACTTAAGTTTGCACTTCAAACGACCAGTTTTCTCAACGGTGTCAACATGAATAGCAGTGGATGACTGTTTACCCCCAGCATGACCATCATAGGCTGGTTGATTGTGTCCAACGTGAATAAGAGAGGTTGGTTGTTGTAAGACTTCAAGATGTTAAAAAACCAGATGACCTTGGAACCAAACTCTTCGTACCTCTGCGATGGCAGGGCATTGATAAGTAAGGTGGTCTCTTTCACAAAGTTTACAAGGAAACTTAGGCTTGTGTTTTTAACGATTAGTATTTTCAATAGTGTCAACACGACTCGCAGTGGTTGACTGATTGCTTTCAGCATGACCAACAAAGGCTGAGAGTTTGCCCCTAACATTTCCTGCAGAGGCTGAGAGACTGAGTCCAACATGATCTACAGAGGTTGGATGGGTAGGATCAACATGCTTCACAGAGGTTGAGTGTGTGTGTTGGAGCAGGGTCCCGCAGCTACAGAAGAAGCTGCTAGTTTTGGAGGAATGATAAGTTTTGGCGGAAAGAAGTTAAGACAGAGCTACGACGCCGTAGCACGTTTCCAGCTGGAGAGCAGAGCCGGAAACCATGACTTTTTTAGATAGAAAGTCAAGAAGGCAACGGTACCTGAGCGGCCGAGAAGAGAGAGCTCAACCACTGCATTGAAGGCAGCGGCGGAAGGTAGGAGGGCTCAGCGACCCTCATAAAGAAGAAGGAGCAACGAGGCTCAAGCATTGAAGACGAAGGACAGAAAAGAGAAGCGGTGCATAGTACCCATGGTCAGTGCCTGGAAGCATGGAAGACTGCAGAGAGCTGTGGTGTGACGGGAAGCGGCTACCTCAAGGACAGAGAGGACCGACTGTCACTAATTAGGGTTTGGGTTACTGTTGGGACAGGCCAACAGTGTTGTAAAAGCAAGACCTTCGGGCTGCTCATAAAAGAATGTAATTTTGTATTGTAAAGGGTTAGCTAGTTGGTTGGGTAGATAGTTAGACAGTCGTGATTGAAATAGGCAATAAGGATAAGTAGACTGTTGTAAAAGCCGAGCTCTGGTTTTGGTCTTAGCGGTAGCAATCTTACTGAAACCAGTAGCTGGCTTATAGAGCATGCATGTAACGATTCGCAGGGATCGACTAAGAGGGAAGAGTATATTGTAAGAGAACAATATAGAGAGAAGAGAGATCTAAGAGAGAAGATCTTGAGCTGCATATGCGGTGCAGTAGAACTGTGTTTTATCTTCCCCTTGAGCTATAATAGAAAACACAGTTATGTGGACGTAAATTCCATCCTAGAGGTGAACCACGTTAAAATCTGTGTTATGCGATTGGTTTACATGTTATGTTTACTTATGCATTGCTCAATTATTTCATGGACTTTGTTTGCAGTTTAATGAATGAATGTATTAATCAGTTCACCACAGCATAGAATGATAATCATAGGTTAAAAGCTTTTGGCATGTTGTATGTGTTTCACTTATGCTTTGCGTAAACAGTTACTGGTTGCAGTATTGAATAACTTTGTATGTTAAGTCTTGCACGTCGACACGAGCAACGCTAAGTGCGCTAAACCGCGGAGGTAGGGTATCACAGAGAGGTGATACCGCACCGGCAGAGAAGCTGCGGTGCGCGATACTGCAGGTTGAGGACTTCGCGTTGGGCAGGAGCTGCGTGTCGCACGGTGCGCGGCGTTGCGGTAAGGCTGGAGATATCGCAAGTCAGGGGAAATGCGCACCATAAAGAAGGATCGCACGGTGGTGTAAAGGAACATATCGCGGCTAGAAGAGCTGCGCGACGACGGGATCGCGCGACGCGAGCAGGAGGTCGCGTGACGCACAGACGCAGAGGGAGATATTGCAGCTAGAGGAGCTGTGAGTCACAAGTAGGATTGCAACAGAACCTGGTCCAAGACACTTGAGTCCTTAGCCAACCCATTAGAATCACTTCGGGTGAGACTTTAGGCCGCTGTGCGGTCTGTCGCCGAAAGGGCCAGTGAGCTAGGGGTGTTGTTGGTTGATTATAGTAAACCCGGGTCTGCCCATGCAATCAACAAATGGTTCCGTTGCCGGTTTGAACGACTGGGAGTTAATGTTCTATTGGCATCCTACCAGAGAAGAGTTTCACCAGTGGCTGGATTCAGACTTAAGGGAGTTTGCCAAGAAAGAAAATCGGAGCCCTAAACTGAGCACAGAGGCCTGGTTAGAAAAGCATATCGCTTCAGATATACATGCTATATTTTTTGCAACCTATGGAAACGAGCTTTTCGACTGGTTATCCAAGTTGACAGATATGAACACATTCAAGAAGAAAAGAAACATTGTCTGGACACCGGAGCTGATTCAGACCGTGCGGAACCTTGACAATCCGATTACGAGAGCAGTGGACTTCTGGCTTACCAGTGTGCTAGAAGGATTTGTTACAGAATTTGCAGTTGACCAGAGAAAGAGCTTTAGCGAAGCCGAACGATACTTCTTCAGAGGATATCGTGGTAAGTACCTACGATCTCTAAACTTGTCCCTTAAGATGCTGCTATATGAAAAAGGAACAATGGATCTAGTCTCAGATGAATAAGTAAAGATAGTAATGTCACAAGAGTTTGAAAGTGATTTTGATGACATTGGATGAACACGTAGTGGAAAGAAATATAAAGTAGATTTTAGCTCTCCTGTATTTGAAGACAGTTCAGACAGTATTAGACAACATAGTCCTAGTACTACAGAAGAACCAGAGGGGGGTATCCCTTACCACCCCTATGCCCCACATAAATAGATAGGGACTCAGAATAACCCCGTAGGTACTCCATCTAGTAGTTCACAGACAGTACCTACTCCCGCTACATCACCTTTACCTACACCGCTGAGTGGTAGTAACCCAGTCAGTCAGAACCCACCACAGAGAAATAGAATGGGAGACGACATGAAGCTACCTATTTTTAAAGGTGCAGGAGCAGAAGACCCGGAACGGCATTGGTTCCTATGTGAAGCCATGTGGACCATTAAAACAATCAACGATGATAACCTTAAACTTGTACAGTTGGTCACCACACTCAGAGACAGAGCCTTGACATGGTACATAAAGTATACTACATTGCCCAAGACACTTGCCCAGGTCAAGAACGCCATGATTAAAGAGTTTAAGAAACCTAAGTCTGAGTCTCAGTGCATTACAGAGCTTAAGGATATTAAGCAGCTACCATCAGAGTCAGTATGGGACTTTGACTAGAAATTCAAAGCTCTTATAGACCAAGTAAGTTTTGAGTTTGCGCCGGAGCAGCATAAGGAATGGTTTATTGCAACGCTACTCCCTCACATCAGAGTGCCACTAATGCAGCAGAAACTCACTACTCAAGATGAAGCGCTGGTGATGGCAATGAAACTAGAGGCTTCACCTTTAGCAGAAACCAGTGCAGGCATGACAACTCTACAGAACCAGTTGGCCAACCTCACGTTACAGATACACGAACTGAAGAAAGGGAAAGAGGTTATGCAAGACATATGGTGCATAAAATGTAGAGCACAGGTCATACCAAAGACAACTGTCCAGTCTTTGCAGAATATTTAGCATCAGGGGCTCCTAACCCCTTACCACGAACACAAGGGCCATGGTGTGAAATATGTAAAACACAAGGACATCCACCTCAGCAATGCCCTTTGCTTCAGAAGTATGTACAGACACCTAAGAACCTATACTGTGTCTTCTGTAAATCCGTCGGGCATGATGAACAGGACTGCCGAGCCTATGATCTCATGTTAGATAGAAAACATGATGTGTACAGAGTCCAAGCAGACACACAGCGTCCAGTAGCAGGACCTCAGCCGGATCAGGCTTACGGAGGTCGTGCAGGAGGATTCAGAGGACGAGGCCGTGGAGGAGGCTTTGCACGTGGAGAAGGCTTTGGTCGAGGAGGAGGTTTTGGCCAAGGTCGTGGGCCAATCACTTGTTATAATTGCGGAGTTGTAGGACACTATGCTAGGGACTGTTAGAACCCCACTGCTACTTGTAACTACTGCAAATCTTATGATCATACTATAGAGGAGTGTCCTATCTTGATAGCTAAGATTAAAGACCCTAAACCAGCCGTACACCAGAACATCCAACTTATCGTTGCTGAGCAGGCAGAACCAGAACCAAGAGTCAATATTGTGACTCGGAGCGGTGCTTCCACCAGTGGCACATCGCAGCAGACCAGAAAGAACACAAGTCAGGAGTGGGTGCGCAGAGCTCCTAGTAAAGCAACAGCACTCAACCTACAACAGAATAAAGAGACATTTCATGAAGCCAAGGCTTCCTTTGATGAACCTACACTATCAGGATCGCAGGTACCGCCGTCTAGGGGCGTACCGCAGCAAGCACTTTGTGGCGATAGCCCTGAGCAGGCACCGCAAGCTACCACATCGGGGAGATGCGACGAGGATGAATCGACAGGAAGTGTACAATCCTTCCTGCACAGCTACTTGAAACTCCTGAGAAATGACAAAGCTGTTGGCGAGCTACAGCGCATGATAGATCAGTGTCAGCAACCCTCTCTCTCGGGCAGTGCACACCGCGCTGTCCATAATATTACAAGACATACAAGGACCGGAAGAGAGATGGAATTCATAGCGCAGATTGGCGAGTTTGAAATGGATGAGGTTGTCTTAGATCTAGGATCAGAGGTGAATGTTCTGACTAAGCAGACATGGGAACAGATGGGTAGTCCTCAGTTATCCCTATCGCCTATCCACCTGAGACTAGCTAATCAGCAGCGAGTATCACCATTGGGTCGACTACCACAGGTGCCAGTTGACATTGACGGAGTTCGTACTTTTGCGGACTTCGAGGTTATAGAAATCATTGGCGACATTTGACCATATCCAACACTATTAAGTATTGATTGGGCGATTGGTAGCAAAGCTGTCATTGACCTAAAGAGAAGACAAATGACCTTTGAGGATGCGCAGATCCGGGTCATCGCACCGCTGGATCCTTACCAAGGTCCTAGATATATCGAACCTATCCGAGCAGAGGAGGAGGCACATAACATCGATAGTCTCTACCAGATGACTGCGAACCAGAACGACTACATCAATCCAACCGCAGAAGGGAACATTAGTTGGCGATGCGACAGCTCATGCGCATCGGATTCTGATGTTGGCCTAGAGAACTGGCAGAACAGAATTTACGAAGTCTCAGCTCGCAGATGTGCGTTTATCAGTAAGTCACTACGATGGATTGGCGCAGAGATCGTTGAGATTCCATCATATCATGCTCTGACGGATATCCAGGATTTTTTTGAACAGTTTGAGCAACAAATTCCTTATGAACAGAGGATCGCAGCTATGGACCTTGCAGTTCGAGCTACACCTGCAAGATGGTGGTATGCGCATAAAGAGAATATTGCATCATGGGATAATATAAAAAGACTGATGGCGATCAGATTTTCTGACGACAGAGAGTATGTCCAGCAGAAGTACACAGGAGAAACTGACCCCAGGGCACACATTCAGACATGTGAACAGAACTGGTCGGACATTCCAGAGGATGAATGGGTTTACAGATTCATTCACACATTGGACACAGTTCCAAGGAATTGGTATACAGAGACCGAGCTACGCAAGGGGACGACCACATGGTCACTTATGACAGACAGCTTCCTACTCACCTTTGCGTTTGAATCGGAACATCCAAGTGTTGCTCAGGCCCTAGACATAATCAAGATCAAGATATTTGAGGACTGTACCATCTCAGTGCAGGCTCAACCTGAGTGGGCCACCCAGTTGCAAGACGCGCTAGAATGCTATAACTTCGCAACAAAGCCAGACAATGAGGAGGAGGATGAGGACCCTCGCAACACCAACATTCCGGAATCAGAAGGGACTCCCGATGTTGATGGACCACAGTTAGAGATTCCAGCAATCACTGAGCCCATCAAGATTAAAAAGATCAATATTGGCACAGACACAGAACCTAAGTTTGCCTCTATTGGAGACTACTGGAACGATGAAACAGTCAGACAGATTGCAGATCTGCTACATGACTATCAAGACCTATTTCCCACCAAGTTCACAGAGATGAAGGGAATAGTTGGAGACCTGGTGCTCCTCTATGAAAGCAAATTCATCAAGTTCCCAGGGAAGTTCAAGACACATTGGCTAGGGCCATATCAGATACAGCAAGTCACAGAGGGAGGTGCCGTTCAGCTCAGTCAGCTAAATGGGGAGCTTTTGCCCACATGGATTAATGGCAGTAGGCTTAAGCCCTATAGTGATAACCACCCCGCCTCTTAACCAGTCGAAGAGGTGCAGATGTCCAGTGTAGTTGAAAGGAGGCATCGCACCAAGAACTAGTCTACACCGGCAGGTATTATTCTAAGTATGAAAAAAAAAGTATTGTTTTATGAAGGTGATGCGGAGTCGCATCGCAACAGCGCAATGTTTCCCCGTGCCACGTACTCAGTTTGCAACCGACAAAGGCCAGTCAAGTCAGCAGCTGACAGGTAGTTAATGAGGTAATGATCCGTATATCTTACCGTAGATTTGGCAACAGTATAATTAATTATATAGGCATCCTCAAAGGAGAACGAGCGAAGAGAGCGAAACTGCGACTACGGGCAGAAAGGATAAGAGAGCCCAACGAACTAAGTTACCAAAACTCCACAAGAGAGTGTCGAAGTGATGCAGAAAGAAGTCACAGGACTTCGTGACAGGTTGCAGAGGGCTTCGCAGGAAGCCAAGGCAAAGTTACAGCAGGAGAAGCCTGTTGCAGGTGGCTCGAGGACGAGCCACAAGTAAGTGTTAGGGGACTGTTGGAGCAGGGTCCCGCAGCTACAGAAGAAGCTGCTAGTTTTGGCGGAATGATAAGTTTTGGCGGAAAGAAGTTAAGACAGAGCTACGACGCCGTAGAACGTTTCCAGCTGGAGAGCAGAGTCGGAAACCATGACTTTTTGAGATAGAAAGTCAAGAAGGCAACGGTACCTGAGCGGTCGAGAAGAGAGAGCTCAACCACTGCATTGAAGGCAGCGGCGAAAGACAGGAGGGCTCAGCGACCCTCATAAAGAAGAAGGAGCAACGAGGCTCAAGCATTGAAGACGAAGGACAGAAAAGAGAAGTGGTGCATAGTACCCATGGTCAGTGCCTGGAAGCATGGAAGACTGCAGAGAGCTGTGGTGTGACGGGAAGCGGCTACCTCAAGGACAGAGAGGACCGACTGTCACTAATTAGGGTTTGGGTTATTGTTGGGACAGGCCCACAGTGTTGTAAAAGCAAGACCTTCGGGCTGCTCATAAAAGAATGTAATTTTGTATTGTAAAGGGTTAGCTAGTTGGTTGGGTAGACAGTTAGACAGTCGTGATTGAAATAGTCAATAAGGATAAGTAGACTGTTGTAAAAGCTGAGCTCTGGTTCTGGTCTTAGCGGTAGCAATCTTACTGAAACCAGTAGCTGGCTTATAGAGCATGCATGTAACGATCCGCAGGGATCGACTGAGAGGGAAGAGTATATTGTAAGAGAACAATATAGAGAGAAGAGAGATCTAAGAGAGAAGATCTTGAGCTGCATATGCGGTGCAACAGAACTGTGTTTTACCTTCCCCTTGAGCTATAATAGAAAACACAGTTCTGTGGACGTAACTTCCATCCTGGAGGTGAACCACGTTAAAATCTGTGTTATGCGACTGGTTTACATGTTATGTTTACTTATGCATTGCTCAGTTATTTCATGGACTTTGTTTGCAGTTTAATGAATGAATGTATTAATCAGTTCACCACAGCATAGAAGGATAATCATAGGTTAAAAGCCTTTGGCATGTTGTATGTGTTTCACTTATGCTTTGCGTAAACAGTTACTGGTTGCAGTATTGAATAACTTTGTATGTTAAGTCTTGCACGTCGACACGAGCAACGCTAAGTGCACTAAACCGCGGAGGTAGGGTATCACAGAGAGGTGATACCGCACCGACAGAGAAGCTGTGGTGCGCGATACCGCAGGTTGAGGACTTCGCGTTGGGCAGGAGCTGCGTGTCGCACGGTGCGCGGTGTTGCGGTAAGGCTGGAGATATCGCAAGTCAGGGGAAGTGCGCACCATAGAGAAGGACCGCACGGTGGTGTAAAGGAACATCTCGCGGCTAGAAGAGCTGTGCGACGACGGGATCGCGTGACGCGAGCAGGAGGTCGCGCGACGCATAGACGCAGAGGGAGATCTTGCAGCTAGAAGAGCTCCGAGCCGCAAGTAGGATTGCAACAGAACCTGGTCCAAGACGCTTGAGTCCTTGGCCAACCCATTAGAATCACTTCGGGTGAGACTTCAGGCCGCTGTGCGGTCTGTCGCCGAAAGGGCCAGTGAGCTAGGGGTGTTGTTGGTTGATTATAGTAAACCCGGGTCTGCCTATGCAATCAACAGTGTGCCCATAGCATGACCTGCAGAGGCTGGGTGGTTGGGTCCAACATGACCTGTAGAGGTTGGATGGGGAGGTTCAACTTGAACTACAGAGGTTGAACGAGTGCCCTTAGCATGAACTGCAGAGGCTGAGTGACTGGATCCAACATGACCTGCAGAGGTTGAAAGGATTCCGCTAGCATGACCTACATAGGCTAGAAAGTGAATATCAACATACTTTGCAAATGTTGAGTGATTATATCCAACATGACCTATAGAGGTTGGATAGGTGACCCGTGAGAGGAATAGTACAAGGTCTTCCCAGCATGGGGATCTCTTGGTTGGTGTTCAAAGGGGTGTTAGCCATAGTTTCAAACAAGAAGACAAAGTTTGAGGTCGATCAACAACCAACAGTGCAAAAACACACCACTAACAGAAAAGACCTAAGTATCAAGCCAAGAAAACAAATATTGCCTTCCAAAGGAAAGTCTGGGATGATGAGGGCCTAGAACTAACCAGTGAATAAAGGAGAGTAGTTACTTGGCGTCTCGTGAAGAGTTCTCTGGGTGCAAGCGCCAGAATCACCCAAGCGCCCTCCCAAATTGTCAACCGAGGTCACCTTCCAAGTATACCCTGGGAGAAATGGAAATAGCCTTCCACTACCACCCGTGTAAGATCCTCGCAGACAAGATACTAAGGCTACCAAAATTGCGGAGAAAGTCCGATGGAACAGTCATCAGTCCAGCCGTTGCACATGGGCAGGGTAGCTAAGCTTGAAACTCAAGTAGTACTAGACACCACATGGGGCCGAGAGGAGGTACTGGGTGAGTCCCCAAAAGTGCAACAACTCTGGTGTATGCTTTACTTAGAAGAGGAGGGGTATCTCCAACAACTCAGTATCGCACGACCTCGTGCTTGACTCCTATGTGAGAGGAGCTTTCCGGTGTCTTTCTCAACGAAGTTGGATTTCCTAAAAGATAGGCCACTATGTTTGAGTTTGAATTTTTGGGCAGTTAAAATATCCCAAACCCAAAACAATAGCCTAGGCTAGTGTGTGTCGTCCCTATAAATAAACAGTTACTAATAAATTTTAAATATTAAGCGTTTATTTTAAAGGGATGTTGATTACTCAAAGGGGGTGGCATAGGTGAAACCAATGGTGTTTTGACTCAATGTTGAAACAAGATGACTAAGCAAAGAGAAATGAAATGCAAAAAGCAAAAGCTATTCTCTTTCTTTTTCAAACAAAAACTTAAAATTCACTATAGAACAATTTTATTTTTTATTTTTTTAAGAATAAAGATATGCAATGCATTAAAGACAAAAGCCTAATCTACATGCATATTAAACAACTATATGTTCTTTTTCTTTTCTTTTATAAATGCAAAAGAAAAACTACCCACAAACTAAAGTATGTAGATAACAAGAACACAGAAAAATAAACTCTTCTATACAACCACCAAACAAACTCTAGATTGCCCTAAAGTCAGTATAAACCCTACTTGGAAGGGAAGCTTGCATAAGAGACAAATCAACTACTTAGGCATGGTGAAGTTAACCAACAAAAGAAGAAGGAAACAAAGACCACTAAGAGAGGCTGACTAGAAATATGAGCCAAAAGTCAAACCAAGCAGAGGGGATGGGGGGGATGAGCAAAGAACAAACCCTAATGCTACAAAAGGACTTGAAACCTAGATAAATAACACCCTAAATGGATGACACTAACTCCTTGGAGTCATGCACCTGTAGAGGACCCCAAAAAACCTACCAAACAACCCTCAAACAACAGAAAAAACACAAAAATGAGGAAACAACACTATTTTGAGGCATTTGTGAGTTGCAGTACTGCCAGGTCGTGAGTCATACGCAGGATGACAGTGTAGTAGGTCGTGTGTACATCCCAGACACGCCAGTGTTGAGTCTGCGACTCGCGAATGGGTGGAAAAATCCCTGAAAAGGGTAAAAAAAAGGCTTAAAAAGGCAAAGGAGGTGTCCTATCAAGCTGAAAAGGTGTTCCTAAGTGGAAAGAAGGACCCAAAACCTTGCAAAGGACTGGAAGAAAGACAGAGAAACCCCAAATAGACAAGGATCTCCCCAACGGAGTGTTAGTTTTGTTGTAGAGGAAAGTTTCCTATGGCTAGGGTGTAAGAGGCCAACAACGTACCAAGGTTAAAAGAGGGATGCATATAGTTCAACAAGCAAATATAAACAAGATTCAGAGGTTAAAATGGTTCATACCTTGACAAACAAAGGTTGATCCAAACAACCCTTCAATCCTCCTCTTGCTCTTCTTGCTCCTCTTGCTCCAAGAGACCTGCAAAATGAATTATACCTTCTTCAAACCAAATAGACTATATGAAAGGAGATTATGTTCAGTAAAACATGAAACCCTAAGCTGATATACATCATCATATAATCAAAACAAATATTCAAACACACATTGAACAATGATTTGGGAAGAGGAAGGACATCACATCTTTATTAATCATGAAAATAAGTACAAGTATACCTTCTCTTCAAGTCAAGCACCTCACGAAACCTTGATCTAGTTCTACTGCTTCTCTTCTCTAAGGAACTTAGCCTCCAAGCTCTGCAACACAAGAAGATAGCTTCTAGCAAAGGTGGGGGGGGATGAGAGTCCCAATTCCTCCAGCATAACAATGCAATGATTCAAGTCCCCTCTCATGGACCTCTCTAACTCTATTTATACATTCTTGAAGAGACAAGGTCGAAGACAAAGTAGTTACAACCAAATGAGTTAGTTGCATAACCATCCAAACTACCCAAAATTTGAGAAACATCTATTTTTGACATGAAC
Source organism: Pseudotsuga menziesii (assembly GCA_001517045.1). Classification (NCBI taxonomy): domain Eukaryota; kingdom Viridiplantae; phylum Streptophyta; class Pinopsida; order Pinales; family Pinaceae; genus Pseudotsuga; species Pseudotsuga menziesii. The sequence continues at coordinate 197,779 of LPNX010493941.1, read as the reverse complement.
ATGACGTATTCGTGGGTTGCAATGACAACATTCGCAAATGCAAAGCGATAATTGCGGGATGCAGTGACAATAGTCGCAAATATAAAGGGATTCACGGGTTCACTTGCATAAAAGTCACGAATACAATAGTAATTTGGGGAATTCACGGGTAGCATGAAGGGAAAGTCGCGAGTACAAAGGTGAAACTCGTGGGTACCATGGAGGACAAGTCATGAATAGGTAAAAGATGCTCATTTTTAGGGTACTTCGAGGCATTTTCAGGCTTTGGAGTCTTCTAGAAAGTTTTTGTTGACTCAGATACCTTTCCAACAGTGCAAAGAAGAGGTAAAACAGAGTTACAAAAATCTACAGATGACTCCTCCAAGTTAGGTGTTTTTTTAGTGACTTTCAATGACTTTCATGAAGTGTCGACATGCAACGAAATCATGGGAAAGTGGTCACAAGAAGAGATGTGTCATTTTGGTCTATAACACATGGGCCCAAATAGTAACATCTGAGTGTAATTTCTCCAATATTCCTTTAGCTTTACTTTCACTGCTGGGAAATGACTTCTTTGCATTATTTCCTTGTGCACATCCTTTGCAAATGCCTTCATGCTTTTCTTGGATTTCTGGAAGTCTTGAGATTGCTTTGCTTGCAATCGGTAATGCTCTATAATGCACATGTGCAAGCATTCGGTTCCATAGTTCACTTGGTTCTATTGACTCATGAACCAATGCTTGTTCAGGTTGTCCCTTTAGTTTGTACAAGCCTCTTTCTTGTTCTCCAATCACCGTTGCATCATCTATTGTCTTTCCTTTAGGCCACATTAGAACTTGGCCATCAACAAATGCAACTCTCATTCCCTTTGCATCTAATGCAGAGATGAAGAGAAGATTCTTCTTAAATTTTGGAACATATAGCACATCCTTCATCTTTAAAGATTTTATGGAGTCTAGCTTGTATGAAGCTTCTCCACTTCCTTTTATGGGGTATTGATAATCATCCCCAAGTTTCACCTTGTGAAGTGACTCATGCTACGACATATTAATGAATGGTTCTTTGTATCTTGTCATGTGTTCAGATGCCCCACTATGCACAAGCCAATCATTGCTTCCATGTGATATAGTGCCCGTGAGTGCTGAGATTAACACATACTCTTCATTTGAATCATCCTTCTCTCTTATCAATCTTTTGTTTGTTGGTTCATCGTCTTCGGCGGTATGAGCATGATGTCTTTTCTTCATGTTGGGACAATCTAGTGCAAAGTGTCCATTTTCATCATAAGTGTAGCATCGGATGTTGGAAGGATCCTTTCAGAACTTCTTTTGTTTCTTGTCCTTCTTGTTATTGTGATGGTGGTTTGCCTTCTTCTTGTAGTTCTTCCTGGTGTGAACAGTGGGAGATTTGTCTTAAGTTGCTCCCATATTCTCTTCTCTTGTTATGAGTCCAAATTCTTCTTGTGTACATTCTTCTCGGAGTCAGTTGAAAGAGATCAAATTCCTTCTTGCACAGATTCCTTGAATGAATGAATACCATGATCTTGGGAGGCCATTCAAGGTAGTCATCACAATCTATCCTTTTGCATTTTCTTCAAATGCTTCAAGTTGTTCCTTGATTTGAGAAACCCTTGTGAAGTAGGACTGTATAGTCTCCATTAGAGGAAATTTAATTTTAAAATGGGCCTTCCAAAAATAATACAAATTCCATGTCATCATGTATTAGCCAATCAAAATGCTTTAAAATTAAAAAAGGGAGCACCTCTTAAACAATTTTTTAATATAAATTTGGGGATAGGTATCATAAAAAAACTACTTTTTTTGTTCATATTTTTGACATATCTCCCTGTGTTTTTACTCAAATTTCGATCGGGAGAGCTCATTGGATGCAGAATTAAATTCCACATCCAACGAGTATCCACTCAGCATACTTTTGACGGGCCCCACTACCCCAAAAACAAGAAATACCTGAAAAACATGATGATGATGTCATCATAATTCCGCATCCAACGAGTATCCACTCAGCATACTTTTGACGGGCCCCACTACCCCAAAAACAAGAAATACCTGAAAAACATGATGATGATGTCATCATCACATTTTTTACAGGTCCCGCTACCCAAAAAACAAGAAATACTTGAAAAATGTGATGATGATGTCATCATCACGTTTTTTACAGGCCCCGCTACCCCAAAAACAAGAAATACTTGAAAAACATGATGATGATGTCATCATCACGTTTTTTAGGTATTTCTTGTTTTTGGGGTAGCGGGGCCCGTCAAAACTATGCCGAGTGGGTACTAGTTGGATGCGGAATTTAATTCTGCATCCAACGAGCTCTCCCGATCGAAATTTGAGTAAAAACACAAGGAGATATGTCAAAAATACGAACAAAAAAAGTAGTTTTTTCTTTTCTTCCTCCAAAATTAATAAATATTATTTTATTATTTTAACTATTATTTTATTAATTTTCCTTAGGAGGCCCATTTTGAGTTGAAATTTCCTCTAATGTGATGTATCTCCACATTATTTAGCTGGTTTTGATGTTCTTTCCTTCGAACATCTTTGTCAAAGCATCAAATACTTCCTTCGGTGTCTTGAAGGATGACACATGGGGGATGAGGTGATCCTTAATATAATATGCAATGATTCTCTTGGCTTTAACTAAGTTCTTCTTATGAGTAGCTTTAGCCTCATCTTCCTCTGACTTTGGAACTTCTCCATTGATGTACTGATCCAAATCATTATCTTCAAGGATAAGGGAGATTATATACTTCAATGTTCGGAAGTTATCAACTCCTCCAAGCTTGTCCTCAAGTTGAGTATGGTAAGCCATATTTTCAAATGAGAACCTCAAATGGAAATATCAAAGATCCATATCTTACCGATTTGAGGTGTCTGACTTGGTTCCAGAGCTGGTTGACCTAGAGTTTGTCAGAGAAACCCTACTTTTACAAAATTGGAGTTTGGGAATTATATTTGGACAGAAAGATGACCTCCTTGAGGTGAGTTGCTCAACAAGGTCCTTTTTTGAAGACTAAGGTGGGAATCCTCCGAAATTTGATTCCCTAGTTTCTCCTGACACTAGCATCAGGGTAAAAATGAAACTTCTTCAAATCTGATTTTGCTTCGACCAAAAGATGCACCCCTCCAGGGAGAGTTAGCCTATCCCTCTTTTCTTGATGATATGTGGAGAGAATACCTTGAACTAGGAAGCCCTAGTTTCCGTTGTTGCACATTGGCTTCTTTTAGAGAGGCTCTGATACCAAGTTAGTTTTTCTAATCTAATTAGCTTGATTAGGATCTTTATCTGAAAGAATAACAAGTACAACAAGATACACAATATAGAGCAAATACACAAGACGCAAAGATTTTCATCGGGGAAACCATAAAGGAGAAACCCCTGCAAACTTACTCAGAATAGTTCCGTCACAAAGACTGTATCACAAAATGAACAAAACCAATAAGAAGAAGTATTTTGCATCTCTCTCTCTCTCCTCATGCGAACTTGAGTGAGTGTGAGTGTGTATAAATGAGGGAGGATGCCTCCCTATTTATACCTTTTAAGTGACTGGCCTAATACATGACTGGGGTCGACCTCTTACCCTAACATGGCTGACTTCTCCTAGAGAGACTCCAAAAATACATTACACGATGTTATACTGGGGACTATTGCCCCGACTTACAACAGAAGTTGTACCTCAAGGTCCATACACAATATTGGCATCCTGAAAGGAGGCACACATCTCCGATGGGGGTTCAACAACATATAGTGATAATATACATCAGAATATCTTTCGAAGTTACAAATACATCAACACTGACATGGGACCACATAGGTATGAATGGATCAACTCTAGGATCCATTTGGATCTTTTGGTATTGCTTGGAAAACTCTTCTTGATGTTCTTCCCAAGAGAGAAACCTCTACAAACACTATCATGTTCAAATTGAAATACATGCATACTTTTACCATCTTTTGTAATTCAGGAAGTGCTTTGCAATGGAGATGACCAAGCCTCCTATGCCACAATTCACAAGGACCGACTGTGTCATGGATCATGGCTTTAATGAACATTCCATGAAACTTGTAGAGACGTCCCTCTTGAACTCTAGTCACAACTGCAGAGTTCAAGTCTTTATTCTTAGGACACAAGAGCGCTTGATTGTCCATAAAGATTACTCAGAAACCTTTATCCTCTAAAACCGAAACAAACAAGAGGTTCTTCAAACCGGGAACATATAGAATCTCATCAACATGGAGTACAACTCCTAAATTCAACTGAAATGAAGTGGATCCAACTCCTTGGATCAAATAGGTGGTATTATTTCTAAGCTCCACTCGACAGGAGAAATTTTTATCCTTCAGATTTGTGATAGTACTCCTATATCCAGTCATGTGTTTTGATGCAGCACTATCCATCGGCCATGTATCAGCAATAGTGGTAATGGATCTAGGTAGGGATGAGACAAGATAATACTCCTTCCTTGTCTTCTGATCATCAGAAGCATTCTTTCTTGTAGGAACATCTTCCGTAGCAGTAGAAGCATGAAAGCTACTCTTGAAATTTCTTCTTTGCTTTGCTTGACACTCTCTTGCATAGAGGCCCTCATTAGAGGAAATTTCAACTCAAAATGGGCCTCCTAAGAAAAATAATAAAATAATATTTATTAATTTTGGAGGAAGAAAAGAAAAAACTATTTTTTTGTTCGTGTTTTCGACATATCTCCCTGTGTTTTTACTCAAACTTCGATTGGGAGTGCTTGTTGGATGCGGAATTAAATCCAACGAGCTCTCTCGATCGAAGTTTGAGTAAAAACACATGGAGATATGTCGAAAACACAAACAAAAAAAGTAGTTTTTTTTTTATGATATCTATCCCGAAATTTATATTAAAAAATTGTTTAAGACCTATACGGTATTTCAAATTTAAAGAAAATTAATTGGCTAACACATGATGACATGGGATTTGAATTAGGGTTGAAAGGCCCATTTTGAGTTGAAATTTCCTCTAATGTCTTATTGCAGTTGAAGCATTTGACTTTGGACTTATCAAAGTTCTTGTTGAATTCTTTTTCCTTCTAATGAGGAAACTTTTTCTAAGAAAATGATTTCTTTATCTCTTCATCCTTGTCACAAGAGCAAGGTTTTCTTCTTTGGAGGAAGCAATCTTCCTTTGGATTCGCCCTTCTTCTTGGAGGCAATCATGCCACGGTCTCTCAAATTTTGGTTGCACCTCTCGACCATTAACACTTCTCAACCATTAGAAGCGACCAAGAATGTCTTGCATGAGGATGGAATACCATCGATGGTATTTTGAATGAGATCATAATCATCGATCGTTACTCCAATACTCGAGAGTTAATTTCTTACTTGAGAGATCTTTGTGAAGAAGGAAGCCACTTTCTTGTCCTTCTCTATCTTCAGATTCCAAAGCTTGTTCTTCAATGCTCTCTTCTGACTTGGAGCCTTATTCTCAAAGAGAATTGTCAAAGTGTCAAATCACTCCTTCACAGTATTCAATGGAGTAATCACTAACATCAAATTGTATTTCACAGAATCATAAATGATTCTTTTAGCTTTGGCTTGATTATTCTTGAAAACAATGTGCCCTACATTAGTAGTAGGCTCTTCAGCAACATTGGATACGTATCCATCTAGGATGTTCAAGATCCTGGCATTTCAATTATTGAAGTTCGTAGTTCGTTCAAGACGATCTTCCAACCTTACTGATATTGAATTCACCATTCCTCAAGTATTGTGCTTAACTTATACCACTTAGGATCAACATAGGCTCAAGCTTGGTTGCAAAACTTAACTCATTCATGCCATGAGATTTGATACCATGTTGAATTTTATTGAGGTTTGATCTTTAATCTTTATTTTGCAGAATTACAGAGCACTTGAAATCAATGAATCAATCATACACATAAGCATTCACACATAACACAACATGTACCATGGGGAAAACCCTCAAAACAATGAGGGAGAAAAACCGCAACAAATCTCTTTATCACAATGATAGATACCAAAGAATGTCTTTTACAATTTCAAATTACATTCGACACCTCAGGTGCAATATAAGAGAGAAGTACCAAGTATGCTAGGTGCAATCACTAAGAAAGAGAGAATAGAAGAGACCAATTATATGCCCAACACAATTCAATTCGTAGTTTCTGCACCAATGCACCCAGTGCATAAGTCAATTCATAGTTTCTGCACTGATGCATAAAGTCCTCACACCAATTCACACTTTTTCCTTGGTGTTATCAAACATTGAATAACTATATTGATTTTCACTATAACATGGCTCACCTATTTATCTTCTGACCTCAGAATGAACTCACTATACAACTGGGAGTTAGACCACTTAGTTAGGATGCTCACTCAAGTGTCGCCATGCAAGTGTCGTAACTCAAGTGTTGAACTTAATTGTCATCTTTTAGTTTAACTCAAGTGTCGCAACCTAAGTACCGCCTTTTAGTTTATCTAAAATGCCATCATACAAATCACTTTAGTTAACTCCTTATTCTTTATTGACATTTAGTTAACTTCTTTTAACTGAATTCCTTCTTGATTACATCACTGAAGTGATAAACTCGAGTTCTCCTTAATTAACTCAAGTATTCCTTTGTTAATATTTACTTGGAGTTTAACCATTCGAGTTCTCCTTAATTCACTGAAGTCTATATTATGAGAAATTCAGATTCTCTCTATTATCAATGCATCTTTATCTTTATCTCTTATATTATCTGCACGGTCCATATGTGCTAACTTTATCATCTATCATATCAATTATACTAAAGATATTTGTCCAATGATGTGATCATATTATATTACTATCGTTCCAAGTGGTCGTCTGATAAAGTAATTCACTCTAGAGGTGGCTAGTCTTTAGAGGAGACTTAATAGCTCATCCATCTCGAGTGACCATGGTTAGTAATACATTACACACCATTCATGCTCGGACATGCAAAGCATTAACTCTACACATGAGGTCCACCTCAACACATTAGGATCTGACTTGACACACAAGTCCTTAATCTTGTCCAACAAGACTGTACAACATCATCACTTTGACATACCAAAGCATTCACCTCAACACACGAGGTTTAACCTTTATACATAAGGCTTAGTCATTCTTGAGTCCATCTCAATAATATACTCCAAGTTTCTTGAGTCCAACTCAGGATCCATAAGGCACTACCATAACACATGAGGCCCAATCGTGGTGCACAAGATTGACTTGGATAGCACAACCACTTAACTTGTGGTTGGTGAAAATCAATTTAGACAATACACTTGTCATAGATGGTAATCCACCCCAAATTCTAATATATAAACACTTATTGGTATAAGGTTTTTCTCTAATTATTAAGTTTTCTTGATTCCAGAGAAGAAAAAAAAGATTAAAAAAATAAAAAAACCTCTTTAATTAAAAGCATAAAATAATCCATCTTTGAGTTGAACTCTTTATAAATATAAATGAAAAAGGTGATAAAAATGATTTTTTACTGCAAAACTCTTTATGATGGATTCAAAAGTTAAACTTGTGAGTTAAAATATTTATAAATATAAATGAAAGAGAGACTATAAAATTGTTTTTCACTCCAATACTTTTTAGTTCGGGTCTCTTCGCTGTTGCCCTTTTCCAACTAGGTATTATAAGTGTTTTCCAAGCTCTCGGGTCCCTCAGGATTGGGCTTAGTTTAAAGAGCAACGTCTTAGTTTCACATGAACTCTGGAACTATACTTTTACGATATCTACCATCGGTACAGCCACGTGTCCCCGTACTTCCTTTCTCTTCCTTTGGTTATGAAAGAACAAATATAACGTATATTAAAGGGTGCCTTTGTTTAGTAAGCTGAGGTGCTTTGAAAGGTTTGGTTTTACAACGTGCTTTGCAGGTTTTGATGCCGGATACAGGTTACTTCCGATCAGGGTACCCATTTTCTGAAAAATACCATAACTACTTTAGTTTAAGTTAAATTTGTGAGTTAAAATATTTAAAAATATAAATAAAAGATACTCCAATACTCTTTACGATGGACTCAAATTTTAATTTAACAAATAGAATTAGCTCAACCCATTCAGCATAACTTCTCCAACTCTTTACGATGGACTCAAAATTTGACAAATAGAATTAGGTAAACCCATTCTTTATTCTTTATTTGATCTATACATAGGACATTACTTATAGAGTGTTTTTCAAAATGAAGTCGAATACCATGAATGTATTTTCCTTTACTCTAAACACGGTAATCAAAGTCTATCCTTTATGATCTAAAAAAACAAAGCTCATAACTAGAAATACAAAGAATAATAGTATAATAAGAGAATACATAATTTTATATAAAGATAATAATAAGAAACTTCTACATAATCTTATATAAATAATATTTCCTTGAAATATAAAAATCAAAACTTCATAATATATAGTTATTAATAGCAGAACAAGCAACTTCAATATGCTTGAAAAGTGCCTGTACACAACACTTAACAATCCAAAATCTCTTCATAAAGAAACAACCCTTCATTTTGTCCAATTGCCTTCTTTGATAGATCATTGGTAACAGAATTCAGCTGTCTATGTCTATATGTGTCTTAAGGACATTATATGCAATTCATATTAAAGATCAAAAACTCTATATTTTCAATGATCTAGGAAGGCCATCTGTAAATCAGCCTCCCAATTAAACTAATCACTATCACTTTGCCATTTCCCATAATTTGTAAAGAGTCAATACCTTTAAAAGAAACAAACTTTAACAAAATATTAAATGCTAACATTTCCCCTCTAATATTTGAACCTTCTCCACAACCCATCCAAATATGGAAGTTGTCTACCACTAAGTTTGAGACGAATACCACATCCACAAAGACCCAATTGTGAAGCACCATAGAAAAACCAATAAAATCATTATTTAGCATAGAAAGGAAATTAATGATTCCTCACATTTTGTAGTGTATGATATTCTTGAAAGGTCTTTGCTATGTGTGGGTATAAAAAGAAATACATTTTCTATCATTTTTAAATATAACCAAATTCCTACCTCTCCAAATTCCCCAAATCAAGAAAATATATTTTAATTAATACTTAAAAAAGCATTTATTAATATTTTTTATTGTAAATGTTTTTTTTTACATCTACATTATTCATAATATTAATAATTAATATGTTTTTTTCCCTAAACCATATTTAAATACGTTTTCTTTATTATCCCTTGCCGTGCACGGAATCATATGTTTGCCTGGGTTTTGGCAGTCATGTCACAACAACCATGGTCTTTTATGCTATGATTTTGCATAAATATTAACATGTTTTCCTAAGTTTTTAGGATCCATCCTCTTTTTGTGGAAAGACATTTTTATTCTTGCCATCTTGACATCTGACAACCTGACTTCATCTATCAGTCACTGCTGTCGAAAACCTTGCAGTCATTGCATCCCTACGTGGCAATTGCCATGTCCCCATTCCAATGAAACAACTAGTTAGCAATGTTTCACCCTCCTACTAGTTCCCTAGGTTGGGGAGGAGACATTAAATCTTGCAATAAGGGAGATATGAGACCCAAGGGAACCTTGGCTTATCATTTACACATTAAATTAGGTCATACAAATAATGAATATGGATAAAATAAAGTGGCATTGCTTCATAAGGACATTTGGAGGTTCATGGAGACCTTGGGTGGCTAGATTATTCCTTACACATGTCATGACTTAACTCCAAATTTGAAATTATATCTAATGGAACGTTCTTGGAAGGTGAAGAGGTGTCAAGCAACATGTCATGAGCCCAAGGATTCGAATAGGTGAAGAGGAATAACTCCCCATGGAAGAGGAAGAGGCTAGGAAGAAACTAGGTGCCACTTGGAGAGAGATTCCCTACGTTTTATGACAACAATGATGAAAGATTCTATGACAAATCAGACCTGATTGTAGACCTATGACAATTTGACATCTCAAGGCTAAAAATAGCGTCCAAGAGGGTGCACTTGGGGTTTAGAGGCAACAATTCGAATTTGGAGGAAGATGAAGGGATGATGAGTAGGAGGGATGATGAGTAGGACAAGTGTCATGGAGGTTACAAAACATCAAGGATGAGTTGGAGGAAGCCTATGGGAGGGAATTTGACCTTGGAGGACCTTAGGAGGGTTATAAAAATATTTCATTAGGAATGAGAATGGCTTTTAATCATTTGAGAATTTGCCTTTGGCATTTTGGAAAGCACTAGCTTGTTCATTGCATGGTGAGTGCTCACTTGCCTTGCTAGTGAGCCAATTTCGAGAGAGTTAGATTCTCATCCAAGTTGGTTGTTGGAGAGGCCAACCTGCCCTCTCATTTGGAGATTGATGGAGTGTTGTTATTGCAAATAGGAGGCTACTAATGTTCGTGGCCCATCTCTCCTCCCATTCTCTCAATCCCTAATTTAATATTTCTATATTTCTTTACGATGCCGTACTTATGTGAATGGTGGTTGTGCCTTGTTGAGTCCAGTTGATGTCCACGCACGAGTGAATAATTTATGGCTTTGTAATATGTTTCCCATACTCGTTGTAAGTCGAAATTTGCAGAAATTCATATGCAAATGTCCACATTTCCAAGCTATGGTGTGACTAGTTTCCATGTGTTGGTTTTCCATTTCAATGGAGTTATATATCTGATTTGTGTTGCGAATTGGCTATGATGTTATATGCTGTTGGTGAGCTATTGATATGTTGTTAATGGTCTACATTCCTTATGCTTTGTTATGAACCATTACATATACAATTTATGAATCAAAGTTAAGCTATTACATGTCATTTTCCTTAAGCAAATATCATTGAATTTATGCATTCGAATATGAAGCTTTACATCTGTGTTGCAGAACTCATAAACACACCAAATGATAGTAAATGAAGTCCAATATCAGTCCCCATACTCTGCTTGAAAAGTTGGGAGGGTTGCATATGAGTTGGAGAGCCATTTTTGCTCACACCCTAGGGGGAATTGCACCACAAATTACTAGTAAATTTACCATATTTACCATTTTTTCCAATGTCCCCAAATCGAGGTACAAATGTCTATAACATGTTATAAAGTGACCATATATTCCATTGAGTGGTCCTAAGTCTCACCATATCATTCCCTACCAAATTCAAGACCCTCTTGTGCCATTCGAAGCCCCTAGAGTCAAGACAATTTTTCCCCAAATTCTACCTTTATTTGGAATTTTCTCGAATTGGGCTATTGTAATGTATTCGCCTTCATGCCACAACAAACACCGTTTTTTTATGCTATGATTTTGCATAAATATTAACAAGTTTTCCTAAGTTTTTAGGATCCATCCTCTTATTGTGGAAATACCTTTTTATTCTTGCCATCCCGACATGTAACAACAATCTGACTTCATCTATCAGTCACTGCAGTCGAAAAAATTGCAGTCAATGCATCCGTGCGTGGCAAGCATGGCAAGAAGTTTAAGTATATCTGGCCATGTACATTCAATAAAGGTCGATATAACAATAACTTAGGCTTTGTCCATGTAGATAGTTCTGCCTCCGGAATCCCCTGCTTGTGTTGTACGACTTCATTTACATTCCATGGAACTGTATGTATAGAAAGTCTTCTTCATTAAACCCTGATGAATCTATTATTTGATTTTACAGTCAATGCCTCTGTATCTCTCAGAAATGGCACCGACCAAGGTCCGGGGAGGGACGAACAGTTTGCTCCAGCTGATCGACATCTTCGTTGCAAACGCCATAAATTATTTCTCAAATAAGCTTCTTCCATGGGGATGGCGTTTATCTCTACATGATCAATGACTGCATCAACAACTAGATCATACAATGGCTCTACAGGTTCCATCTCTTCCTTTGGTTATGAGTGCTTCTACAGATACTAATGATTTTTTATTGGATTTGTATCTATATCTGCTACCTATGCTGTTGTAGGCTGTGGGTTTAGATTTATAGGTTCTGGTTATTGATCATCCTACTCTGGGTCTCCTTCACATCCATCTAGATTACGAACAACGGGCCTTCCCCCTTTAAGACAAGCTTCCTCGGGAACTTCCCGGTTCCGCAAATATTTAGGGGTAGGGGGGTTTTGTTATTCCGCGCCGTTGACCCGCCCCGTCGATCGCGTGTACCAATCGTCAACAAGTTTAGCAGTCGTCAAGGTCCTTCGGAAAGGTGATATTATAGATCGGTTATAATACAATGCACTCTAGGTTCTGTAGTGGTGTTCAATATTGATTATTGAGTTGATCCGAGATAAATGCATATTTGTATTATTAATGATACACGCTTGACTGAGTTAATGCATATGGTTCATGGTTTCCGGAACAACGTAAACCGAGTATGGGTATATCACTAATCTACTATATAAAATACTAGATGCTCGACCGTTGATTAACAGATCCAATTAGGAAGGACGGCTCACTTGATGTTAGGAGGGAAGGTCCTTCAAGACCCTTTTTTTCGCTCCACATGTCTTTATACCCAGAGGTTGACCTTCAATACGAGACAATTAGCAAGGTCGGGTGGGATAGAGGAGAGGAACGAAGTCTCCATGGTTAAATATTTTTTTTTGTTGTTTTTTTGCATTCCCTACTGGGTTGGGAAACTCAGAAGTCGAGTGGAAAAAATGAACGAAATTTAGGGTTCAAATAGAGTTCCCATCACATACTTTTCATTTTCATTTCAGTAGTTGCGTAGGGGCATTCTTTTTACTACAATGCCTTCGATCTTATCACGTATTAACCACTGAGTCGGTGCAAAAAACTCCAGGAGTCTACATGCCTATGCCCCCCGCATGCATATGGGGGATAGTGGGACAGATAAAAGTACAGAGATAACCCGAGGGATAGTTACCCCTGAGTCAACGTTACCTAAATACATAAAAGAAACAAGCGCAAAAGATACTCATCTGGATCATTCCCGCTCTTCTGATGTCTATCAACGACTATTTTATGCCGGAAACACCGAACAACCTGGTGGAGCAGGGGCGACTAGAGGAATGCCGCTTGATTCTTCAAAATATTCTGCAGAGGGGCGACTAGAGGGGCGACACAGAGAATGTGAAGGCTGAATTCGACGACCTTGTGGAGTCCAACGGCATTGTCCGCGCCATGAAGCACCCCTTCTAGAATATTCTGCAGAGGAGTATCAATCCACAACTGGTCATGGGAACGTGCATTCCGACGTTCCAACAATTGACATGAAACAATTTATTTATTTTCTACACATTGGTGATCTTCTAGAGCCTCGGCATGGGGAACTCCACATCGCTCTACTCTGATATCATGACCGGCATAGTCATAACGTTCAGTGCTCTGGTCTCCATGTTCACAGTCGATAGGGTCGGACGAAGATTCCTCTTCATGGAGGGAAGAATCGAGATGATCCTCTGCTACGTAAGAAATGAAAAAATAATCACCAAGCATATTATTTTCGTTATACTTGTCATGTACATTTTATTTCATACTGTTTCGAGGTTACTCATTATGCATATATTTAGATAACCTTTTGTCTGCTAGGCCAATGAAAATTCTCGCTCTTTGTGAAATTATTCTGTACACTGCTTAATTGTTTTCCTTAGATTTTCATTCCCAAATGTATCCTCAAATATATTTCTGCAAAAAGCAATAAAAATTCTCGCTCTTTGTGAAATTATTCTGTACACTGCTTAATTGTTTTCTTTAGATTTTCATTCCCAAATGTATCCTCAAATATATTTCTGCAAAAAGCAATATTGGTGTTTAATGATTGTGAATTTCAAATGTTTTGTCGTTCGTCTCATTCACATGCTTAATTTAGGACATTATAAATTGACTAACATACTTGCTGCTTTGACCGTAAGCAGGTCTCTTTTAATGGACACTTATTTGATCAATTTCTCATCAATGATGCATTGGATATTATTGAGGCGTTGGATCAAATTCTTTCCATTCTCCAAAGTGAGAACACAAGCTACTCTTCAATCATGTTTGGGTCTTTCTATGTTGGTTGTTTCTTATTTATCTGTGACAATATTTGAGTTCTGCCCACTAGTTGTTTCACGTTTTAGATTTTTGGAGAATCTGTAATCTGCAAACGAAAGTCGTCTGCAAAATGTTTGAACTTATTTTTGACAGATACCAAAGACCTTTCCATCACTAAAATAATTGCTAAGTACACAATATTAGTCCTTGCCCACCGACTAGCAGGGACTCTATGAATCGACTTGCCACCATTTTCATAGTTTTCATTAATTAGCACGAAAATTTATGCATTTATTTCCTAAGTTTTGATTCAAGTATTTATCATATCATTCTATCGATCAATCAATAACTTCGGCCTCTTCTCACACCGTTTTTTCCACCTATAAAAAAATTGGACCTCTTATTTGGCCTCATATCAAGGCAAGGGGGCACTTTCTGTTTCATTTATGTTTTAAACATTGGCAATGTTCTCTTCAAACTGAAAATAATTTAGTCTCTTTCTTTCCTTTCTAAGTAATGCCACGACTATTGTTATCATTAGTTCTAAACATTAGATGTTTAATGTTCAATGCGAGGATGGACTTGCAGCAATCACCCACCGCCCTAATCTGGCAGCAATCACCCTAATCTGACAGCAATCGCCCACCGCCCTAATCTTCCATCGGCCATTATCCACCTACAACAATGACACAAAGCTTAAGAAGGAGGTTGCTCAGAGTTTCTTCCACAACCATTCTCCATACAAGTTGCTTCCAGTGCCATTCTTCATCTACAACAGTAACAAAAAGTTTAATATGGAGGTTGTTCCCACTTCCTTCAACTTGATCTTTTTACTGCAACAACAACATGTGAACAAGCTTAATCTAGATGTAGCAAAGGTAAATTCTTCTTTTTACCTAATTTATACTTTCTAGGTAATTCAGATTATGAGAATACCCATCTTTTTTATGCTTCGGGATATATAGAGCTTTCTTTTTTATGCTTCTGGATATATCCAGCTTCAATTCACCAAACACAGGGAGGTTCATCTTGTGCAGTGATTTCTCTAAGGTACTCCCATTTTGTGAAGCATCAAAAGAGGACAGTTGATCCAACATATTGCTCTAACTAATGTATTCCCATCTTGAGAAGCTGAAAAACTAGAAGTCCAATGTATGCACCTCTATTATCTTTGGTAGGCAATCTGAATCTGAAAAGCATGGAAACTCTATTATCTATGGTAGACAATTTGAATCTAAAAAGCATGGAAACTAGCACTTAATTAGTTTCAGATAGATTGCTTAAGGCAATTGTTTTCACTAAGAGAAAAAAATACTTATTTCAAAACAACAACTTAACTTAAAAGTAGCTAATCTTGTTTTAATATTCATAAATTTATTATTGAATCTAGTTGGTCTTAATAGTGCTTAAGAATTCAAACTAGTCACCATTTGTTTTGGGTAAAGCAAATAGTGAATAGTAAAAGTTTGACGTTTCTTTACCAAGCTATCTTCTTAGACCTCGTCCCCATCATGCAACACAGGAAAAACATAATACCTTATATGTCAAGAAACAACTCTATGTCTCCAATGGCCGCTTAATTTGTTTGCTCTATGAAACAATCTGCATGATCCTTACTAGACGATCCCGTAAGCTCCTTTCTCGATTGGCAATAGAGGCAATTTGTACTTGGTTGTGACTTCGACTTCGACTATGAATCCAAGAAACATGCAACTGGGTTCACAATTTGCAGAATACATCGATGTAGCCATGGACTAGCTTATTTGAAAGTCGTCAAAGCTACAACCATCATGCAAGCAAATTCATGCAATACCCAGGAGGATAGAAATGATTCCGTAGGGCCTAAAAATATTCCCAAAGATATTATACAGCACGAAGCGGTCACAGTGGCTGAGGACTGTCCCTGGGATTTGACTCGACAGAGTATCCAATATGAGTGTGTCCATCAATTGAATCCAATAAACATGCAAGTGGGTTCAGAATTTGTAGAAGACACCGATGTAGCCCTGGATCGACTTATTTGAAAGTTGTCGAAGCTGCAACCATCATGCAAGCACATTCAGGAAATACCCCGGAGGATAGAAATGATTTTGCAAGGCCTGAAAATATTCCCAAATATATTATACTGCACGAAGCGTCCGCCATGGCTGAAGAATGCAGGGATGATGTCCATGGGATTCGACTTGAGGGTTTGAAGCGTATCCAACATGAGTGTGTCCATCAATTGAAGTGGAGCTTTTGCGACCTCCATCACTGAAATATAAGGGTACACAATGAAAAATTACAGGACATATATCAACCACTCAACCACCCTTGAGCATGCTCACGTTTACTAGAAATTTAGAGATAAAAGTGACAATGAAAAAGAATTGCCTCAATTATTATTTGTGGGAGACATGGTTTTATATTCTAATTTTCAGAAATCCATCAACTATGAATCCAGCTTAGAAACATGCAACTAGAAGGTTCACAATTTGCAGAAGGCATCGATGTAGCCCTGGACCGAATTATTTGAAAGTTGTCGAAGCTGCAACCAACCATCTTGCAAGCAAATTGAGGAAATACCCCGGAGGATAGAAATGGTTCTACAGGGCCTGAAAAAAACCATCCCACAATAGCAATATTGGACGCTTGAGGCTCTTCCCTCGAGATATGAACCCTTTGGATTGTTCCCTGAGGGCATCACTGATAAGTTTTCTCAAATAATAAATGCTACCCATGACCATGGCCTCAACCCTCCCCTTCACGGCCTTAAAGTGGTCAAGGTAGGAATTCTGGTTGGTGAGGGCGACACTCATCCATGTTTGCACACTACTCATCTGCAACTTCTGCTGGTCCAATAGAGATTGGTGCAGCTTCTTGATAATAGTTTACTCGTGCTGGGAACCTTATTCCTTAACCCAGCTCAGTGCCAAACTTACAATGAATTTTCACAACCTTGAATGGGGGGGCCTTGCTGTAACGAGCTCTAGGAAAACAAGACATCCCTCTTAGTTGCAAGCAATGGCCTCCACAGAATGCCACGAGGACTCCTTGAATCTGCGTCAGTTGAGCTTCTGGAAGCTTCCCTCATGCAGTTAGTGCATGGATTAAACGTGGAAAACTTGGCCTGCTTTTTAACAATGTTTTTAAGGCACTTGGGAGTCAAGCCCTAGTCTCAACATTTAGTTTTCAAGTTTTAGATTTTTAAATAATGTACATACTTCTATATTGGATGATGCGAATGGCTGGGATGACATATTTTTCCAGAATTTTTTAAAGCATGGATACATAATTAATGCTGATTAAAATCGTCATATTTTATTTACTTGTGTTATAAATCCCTCTCTATTTACTTGTTTTATAAATCTTTCCTGCTAATGGAAGCGCTCAATGCCAAGAGATCCGATTGTGAGAGGCAACTCATTAATGGTAAGCTTCTTATCCCAAGAAAGCAAGGAAATAACAAGCATTTCACATTTTTGCTCTAAAGCCTTTAGATTAAAAAATCCAAATCACAATGAATCCCAATGCTAAGAGCATTTTATCCAACAAGTTTTTCAACTATTTCCATGATGTTCAAAAGATTATTAATCCACAACATTATAAGTATTTTGGATTTTCAACTATTTCCATGATCTTCAAAAGATTATTAATCCACAACATTATAAGTGTTTTGGATTTGACAACTTTTGCAGTTTATTAGAGTGTAATTTGTTAAATTCCTATAAATTGTGATGACATCATTATTTATTTTCTTTAAGAATATAAGTTTTCACTTTTTAAAAGCTTTATATGTTTAAAATGATGGAAGTTTTATAATTCCAAAAACAAAGACACATTTGATTAAGAATTATATATATATATTCTATCAACTAAATTACCAACTTAAAATAAAACTAAAACAAAATCAATTTAAAACTAAAGCTACAGTCAAACTATAATCTACCTTAAATAAAAACTAAAACAAAATCAAATTAAAACTAAAACTACAATCAAAATTTAATCTAAAGAAGATAAAAACAAATGAAATATCGGCTTCAATCCTGAAATTGTAAATGTGATTTTCTGTCAATTCTTTGATGTATGAATTGATTTGTCCGTCTTCACACTATAGAATGATTATATTGTTTACTAATGTGTTTGTTTCTTTGAGTTTGTTAGGTCCTTCAACTAAATGTATTCTATGCCTTCTCAATTGTAATTGCCTTGCCTTAGTTTTTTTTTTCCAAAGAAAAAATTCGTAAATATTTTATTCACAATCAATAGATGGCCCTCAAAGTCCATTATACAAAAATCCAACTATGAAGTTGGCATTACATACAGATATTTGCCTCAGGAAGAGCACAATAACCATTACCATATCCAAAACTGACCCAACTATAAAGTTGTCATTACATACAAAATATCCTCATAAAGATCATAATGTTCACCAATACTTTTCAGCAGAAAAGAAATCATATATAAAACGCCATGCAACAATTAAGTTTGATCGTAGCAGACTTTTTTCATCATTCCTGATCACTCAGGTCAGATCAAAAATGTGAATCTAAGGTGATCACAAGTACAAACAGACCAGAGCAAGACTAGCTGTCTGAAGTAGTCTAAAAAATGAACGATAAAATCAAAAGCTGAGTAAAAAATCAGCATCTAATAAATTGGCCATTTCTAGGCCATCCAGTGAAAAAAGTTCATATCCATTTTAGCGCCAAAAAAAGAGGCCAAAACAGCCTGCATGCCATGCTCTTAGTATGTTGCTTGAAATCACCAATAGCAAGATGAAGCATATAAATTTCAGCCAAAGCATCATATATCACGGGTGGAACAAAGTCAGATAATCCAGAAAATGCCCAAGCATTAATATCTCCAAAAATAACCAGCAAAGTATTCATAAGATTCTATTAGATATAAACAAAAATCATGTAACCATCATCAAGAAACAATCATACAAACTGCAAAACAGACAGCACACAGAAACATATTAGAAAACCTGAAAGGTTTCCACATTTTCTGCCCCTCTCTGTTCACATGTACTCCAAAATCCTTCAAGAATGCTGCCACCCGCTTTAGCCAAAGTATCTGCTTTGAAATTTCGTTCCCTATAAATGTGTTTGAAAGACACAGAATCAAGACTGTCAACTAAATAGTGAACATCTTGAAGAATCATGGCTAGTTCAAAATTTAATACCAGATGCCCAATTTATAACTAATTGGGAATCCCCAAAAACTTGAATTTTATCCAAATTATGCTTTCGAGTCAGCCTAAGGAGAAGCTTAAGTGCACATAATTCCGCATAATTATTTGTACCCAAGCCTAAACCTGCTTTGAAAGAAACATAATGCCTATCAGATATGAACACAATACCTCCAGCCCCACAAATCATTGGGTCCCCATCTGCAAATCCATCAAAGTAACCCCATGCATAAGTTTTATCAATTTCTTCCACAAAAATTGATCTGATAGAGACCATAGATAAGGATTGTGGTAAATTCTTCAACATACCCAAGCTATAGCTTGATACCTGTGCAGGAGTTGAGACAAGATCCTCAAAGCAAGATCTATTTCTTGCTTTTCATATAAACCAGAGTACAATGATAGGTAAGGATTTGATAAGTGCCACATCTGATAAAAAAGACCAGTTTTTAAAACAATCAGACAGGGAATCTCCATTCCATAAATTATTAAGTTTCAGATGATCCTCAATAATTGACCAAACAGATTGAGTAAAAGGGCATTCTACTGCAATATGAAAATTGGATTCACAGCTCTGTTTGCATAAAAAGCACCTTCCAGGACCTTCTCTACCCCTCAAGCAGAGAACATATCAGTCCTAACCAGTGAAGCACCACTCGCCTCATACTCGCGAGTAACCGCGAGTAAGGACGAGTCAACCCTCGAACCGGGTACTCGCAACAGTCTCGTTTTGAACTCGTGGAACTCGCCTTAACCCGAGAAACTTGTGGAACTCGCCCTAAACTCGGCCTTACTCGCTTGGACTTGACGGTCAAAGGGAAAATCAAATATGGTCTAACGCCAATTTGCAGAATCTCGATGGGTATTGTGATTGTTGATGGGTATGCGATTTAAAGGAAATACTATTTCCGAAATAGGTAGTCATTGACTGGACGCTTTGTCTGTGGAAATGAGCAGCACGTGTGTTTCGATACTCTGCCTATGAAAATTTGCGGGACTGGTGTGGTGTTCCTGTAAATCAACGTTGTGAAGATGTAAAATATAATATAAAATTATATTTTAATTTTAGTTTATAAAATATTAAGTTTCAA
This sequence comes from Pseudotsuga menziesii, assembly GCA_001517045.1. Taxonomy (NCBI): domain Eukaryota; kingdom Viridiplantae; phylum Streptophyta; class Pinopsida; order Pinales; family Pinaceae; genus Pseudotsuga; species Pseudotsuga menziesii. Next base: position 177,569 of record LPNX010493941.1, on the reverse strand, counting down.
CAATAATTATTATAATTTATAAAAAAATTATATTTTATATATCAATTATAATATAATTATATTATGACAATTCACAATTTATTATATTAAATATTAAATGGATTTTTTTGTATAAATATAATATAAAATTATATTTTTATTTTATATTAAATATTAAATGGTTTTTTATATACATATAGTATAAAATTTTATTTTAATTTTAATTTATAAAATAATGGTTTTAACTTTTTTTTTATATAAATATAACATAAACTTTCATTTTAATTTTAATTTATAAAATATTAATTATATTGCACAAATTTTATATTAAATATTAAATGGTTTTTTTTATAGATAAATGTAATATAAAATTATATTTGATAAGTTAATTTATAAAATATTTATATTTTGAAAATATTATATTGCCGAATTTAATCAAATTTTTTTTTGGAAAATTCATATTTGAATCGAACTTCAACCTTGCTGACTTGAACTCGAACCCAAACAATGTGACATAAGTTATTGTCTTGTCCACTTGACTTCTTATTTGCATTTACAACAACTGCATTGGCGTTACTACTTGGCCCTCCATGTGTGCCCAAAATTTACCATATTTTAAGTTTTTTCTCTATTTGTCAAGTCTTGCCTAGTCTGTCCCAAGTCTGTCTCGAGTCTTTCCCGAGTCGATGAGTCACATGCCAGCCGAGTCCGAGTCGTGCAACATTGGTCCTAACTTCTGCTAAGGAATAACCTCCAAATAATGGGCTAGATTTATACCTCTAAATCATTGAACTTATAAAGTCTTACTTTTTTTTAGAATACCTTTTTAGGTTGGGGTTTAGATGGGTATTAATATTCAATAAAACCTCGCTCCACGAAAACCAAGAAAAGTGAGATCAATCTTTCTTGGCTCACTAGAATCAAGAAAATTTAGATCAATTTTTCTTAACTAGTTATTTATTTCAACATTTTGTATTCTTCTTTAACATTTTCACATTGCTAGTAAGGAATAATTGTTATATTGAGTTATATTTTCACATTCATGTTTGTAATTTCAATTCTTATATGCAAGGCATCCATCTTAATATTGTATTGGAACTGACATGAACATAGGTGAACATATAAATCCTTATTTACATACCCTATGTGTTATCATAACTTACCATGAAATCGTACCATATAAGTTTCACCACTTGCGTATATTTATAACTATTGCATGCTCAAAACTTAATAATGGATACTTTTCCCTCTCTTGTAAAGGAAAAAAAAAGGTACATATAACCCAATAAAAGGCAACTAAATGTTGTTAATTCCCTTTATAGCAAGAATAAATGTAGAGGAAGTGGAGGAAATTCATTGCATCTTGTGAATGACCTAATCCTATTTATGAACATGATCATATGGTGTTATTGGAGAGTAAGATGATTTTTTCTATGTTCATTTGAGTTCAAACATGAGTTATGTTTGTTTTGATAGGAAGGTAGGGAAGTCCATCCAAAAAAGGGTTTCAATTTTATGTTTTTATGGAGTTTAATTTATTAAGCTTATAGAAAACATGATTCCTCTATGGATATACTTGTATTTACATAATATAAAATTGGTATATTGGTAGTCGTGGTGTGAAACCTGTGCAATTCTCATTTTTTCTAAGAATTGCACTAACTATTAGACCATCATTCTTTTACATTCTTTGTTACATTGGTAACTTTACTAGGTTGTATTTTACTCCCCATTATTATTTTGTTGGGTCTTCCACTATCCAATGCTACAAATTGATCATTCACCCCTACAATATTGGTGGGATCATTGTTAGCATTATAATATTATTTTATTTAGAATCTTGTTTGCCTATACTAAGATGTGTTAGGGCTCCTTTTTTTTACAACTTGATAATATGATATAAAGGGGGCATGAAAAATGGGTTGATAAAAATTGATACCTATAATATATGGTGAAACTAGGGGTTTTCTTAATTGGAAAGGTATATTGGTAGGGGGGTTCTACAAAACAATTTTAGGAGGCATTTTCCAATATTTAGTGAAATTAGAGATATTCTTTAATATCATATGAACAATCATGCTATGCAATAAGTTCACTGAGTGAACCCTGTGTTTATTACATGTCATTTACTCCATGAGATTCTCAGTACTCTAGCCACAATGATGGCTAGATCTCTATTTGTATTGATTTTGTGGAATCTTCTTGAATGACATCACTATAATAGCAGGATATGTTCACCATGGGATAAGAATGATCATTGGAAACCACATGTGCATAATAGTCTAAGAAGTATGTAAATCTTTATTGGATCAGTTGGCATGATGGCAAGAAGAATTCCTTCTTTCTTTTAAAATTAAAAGCATGGTAGAAGTTGTAAGCAAATAACATTGATAACTCAACCAGATTCAATCTTAAATCTGTGAAATTTGCATTAATTTATTTATTGATTTATGGTGTCATCAACTTTACTATGATTATTGTAGATTAAAAGAAAACCGCAACTGTCCTTCAATGCTTTCATTATTCCAGCAGCTTCATGAAGATCTCAACTCAATTTTTTTATCCTAACAACAACAACTATCTCACATAGTTAGCTGATTATTATTATTCTCAATCTATCAAACCTAAACCCTAAACCTTATGAAGACGACCTTCAAATTAAGTAGGTCCTTCCTTTTTCTCTACTCATCTAACCTCGAAAACTACTTTGAATTCTTAACTTCAAAGTATTCTATTTCTAAAGGCAGGTGTACTCGCTGCCTTTAGCAGCTCCTCTTGTTTGATTAAGATTTGTAAAATATTAATGATGGAATTTTATTAAATTGAATGATAAAATTTAAAATAGACGGCGTGTTGAAGTATAAAATTGAATAATAAAATTTAAAATTTACACAATTCAATATACTTCAGAAGGTGGCCGCTTGCATGGATACCTGTTAGAAACGGGTGACAACCGTTCTCTCAATGGCTGCATAACAGACTTATCGAATTAATTTAGTTTGTTCAGTTAAGAGTAACCATGAAAGAAATGTATATATTTCTTGTATTCTCGTAGAGAAGAGTCGGAGAGTTGTAAGATGTTGTAATCTTCATTCATTGAATAATAAGGAAGACCGATACCATTGCTATGTGGATGTTTCCCTCTCGGGGGTTTTACCACAGTGATTTTTGTGTTCATTTATGAATGTTTGTTAATATTTTCTGTGTATTATTTTCTCTGTGGATCTTAGATCCAACAAGTGGTATCGGAGCCTGAGTGCTGAAAGAGACTATGTGGTAGAATCTAAACCACTAGAAGTGGCTGTCGTCATGAAGGTGCCTGGGACTAGCTGATTACTACTGAGCGTGGAGGTAGTCAGAAGAACCCATTATGGAGTTCTGCATGGAGAGTCACCTGGATGTGGAACTGCTGCGAGTTGCTTGCAGAGGTGAAGAATTGCTGGATGAGAGGCCTGTGTTTGTTGCTGTCAGCAAATCAAGATCTCTGCTAAGAGACTCAATCCTATGGAAAGATGCTGCGTGTAGTCTAAAGAAACCAGGGCATCAACATTGAGGAGAGAACATATTTCTTCTGCACATGTAGAGCTGCCGAGAAGAGTTTAGTGAAGAAGTCTGCGTAGAGCTGCCGAGAAGAGTTCACTAAAGAAGAAGTCTGCGGTTTGTTGATAGTCTGCATGTAAGTGAATTCTGCCTGTAACTTTGCTGACAGTTTGCGTGTAAGTTTGATCATATATAAATTTTAAAAATATATTTATATATTTAAAGGATGGAGAAAAATGACCGTAATTTTTAAAGAAAAATGGATTCTTGTCTTTGAGTTAAGAAAATAAAACGGTGGTATTTTTTATTTTGGAAGTTTGGAATAAATTTTTTTTGGAAGGCTGAAATTGGTTCGTTAAACATTTCTTGAGAAAATGGAAAAAACACAGAGTTTTAATTTTGAAATTGAAAAATTCAATGGGAGCAACAATTTCAAGTTGTGGAAGGTCAAGATGAGGGATATGCTGATACAACAAGGAGTGGCGAAGGCACTGGTAGGGAAAACCAAGAAACCCTATGATATGTCCAATGAAGACTGGAACGAGATAGATGAAAAAGCTCCGAGTGCTATTCGATTATGCTTGGCTGATGATGATTTATTTAACATTGTGTCTGAAACTACAGCAACAGGTCTCTGAACAAAACTGGAAAGTTTGTATATGACTAAATCCTTGACAAATAAAATCCTCCTGAAGCGGCAGTTATTTACCTTGCGTATGAAAGAAGGTACACAAATTTCTGATCACTTGAATGCATTCAATACTCTTGTTTGCCAATTGTCTAGTATGGAAGATATTATTAGTTTTGAAGACAAGGTGATTTTAATGTTGTGGTCTCTGCCTGAGTCATGGGCACATTTTGTAACCTCTACTAGATTTAGTTATGTTGAGTCTATTACCTTTGATGATGTTGTGGGAGCCTTCATTTATGAGGAAACTCGAAAGAAATCTAGTCTTGAAAACTCGACATCAGAAGTAATGATAGCCAGGGGAAGAACCAGTGAAAGAGGACAACATTCAAGGGGTACATCAAGATCAAAGTCAAAGGGCAAAAATAGTAAATTGAAGTGTTGGTTTTGCATTAAAGCAGGACATCTTAAAATATATTATTGGAAACACAAGCAATCTTCTAGGGAGGAGAACTCTACAAATGAGGCAAACATAGTAAAAAATGATTTAGGTATGATTGATGAGGTATTAACTACTTCTACTGTCTCAGAATATCATTATGGATGGTTAGTTTATTCTGGAGCATCTCATCACATGTGTCTTCATAGAAGTTGGTTTCACACATACCAATATGTAGATGACGGGATAGTTGATATGGAAAATAATGTTACATGTAAAACTGTTGGGATAGGGAGTATCATAATTAAAATGTATGATGGAATTGTTAGGACTCTAATAGATATGAGACATGTACATGAACTAAGGAAGAAATTGATATCAATGGGAGTTCTTGATAATGTTGGTTACAAATTTGTGGTTCAAGGTGGAATTATGAAGATATCGAAAGGTATCTTGGTTGTTATGAAGGAAAACAGAATCAAGAACCTGTATAAACTTGAAGGGAGAACGAAAATCGATCACGCAACAGTAGCATCAGTTGGTGCAACAAACTTCACTCGTCTATGGCATCAATGGTTAGGTCATATCAGCGAAAGAGGAATGAAGGTACTTGCTGATTGGAAGTTGCTTCCTAGTTTAAAATATGTAGATTTGAAGTTTTGTGAGCATTGCGTTTATGGTAAACAAGCTAGACAAAAAATTTAAATATGGAAAACACACTAGTAAAGGTATCCTAGAATATATTCATTCTGATCTATGGGGACCATCTCCTAAAATTTCTTATGGGGGATCATCATATTTCATCAATTTTATAGATGATTACTCAAGGAAAGTCTGGATCTATTTGTTAAAGAGAAAAGTCGATGTTTTTGATATATTTAAGCAGTTTAGAGCTTTGGTTGAAAACAGCATTGGCAGGTTCATTACATGTCTTAGAACAGAGAATGGAACCGAGTTTACTTCTAAGGAATTTGATAATTATTGCAAGAAGGATGGGATCGAGAGGCATAAGACCACTATTTACACTCTGTAGCAGAATGACGCTACTGAACACATGAACAAGACTCTTTTTGAAAGAGCAAGGAGTATGCTCAGTAATGCAAACTTGTAGCAGGAATTGTGGGGAGAGGCATTGCTTATAGCTTGTTACCTCGTCAATCGATCACCATCAACGACCATTGACTGCAAAATTCCACAAGAGGTATGGACATGTCAACAATGTGATTATTCTAATCTTAGAGTATTTGCTCGTGAAGCATATGCTCTTACTCCCAAAAATTAACGTTCCAAACTAGATCCTAAATCAAGAAAATTAATCTTTGTTGGCTATGGTGATGGTGTTAAAGGATATAGATTGTGGAATCGTACTGTCCACAAAATCATCATAAACAGAGATGTAACATTTAATGAACTTTCTCTATCAAATTTAGATGTGAGTAATGATTTGAAACATGCTAATGTACCATAGTTTCAGCAAGTTCAATTTGATACTCAGTCATCTACAAAGGGGAATCATGAGGATGTCCAGGAAGAGGATATTCATGAGGACACTCCTCAAGAAGAGGATGAGCAGACAGAAATAGAAGAGATACCATAGCAATATCTACGGCGATCTACACGGGACAGAACTTTTCCAAAGAGGTATGATGATTTTGTCACATCTGTTTCTTTCATTTCTAATGAAGGAGAACCTGACAGTTATCAGGAAGCATTGAAAGTGCCTGACAGTGACAAATGTAAACTTGCAATGAAAGAAGAAATGGATTCTTTGGCTAAGATCAAGACATGGGATCTTGTGGAACTTCCGGAGAGTATGAAAGTGGTTGGCTGCAAATGGGTGTACAAACTGGAGAAAGGAGCTGATGACACTGTACCGAAGTACAAAGCGAGACTGGTTGCAAAAGGGTTTTCTCAGAAAGCATGCATTGACTTTCATGAGATTTTTTCACCAGTTATAAAACTTGTTTCTATCATAATTTTGTTAGCACTAGTTTCCTCGTATGATTTGGAGTTAGAGCAGCTAGATGTCAAAATAGCTTTCTTACATGGAGATTTAGATGAGAAAATTTTCATGGAACAACCAGAAGGGTTCATTAAAAATCGCAACAAGAGGTTTATTTGCAAGCTTAGAAAATCATTGTATGGCCTGAGGCAGTCTCCCAAGAAATGGTACAAGAAATTTGATTCTTTCATGGTGAGTCAAAATTTTACCAGTAGTGGGTATGATCATTGTGTGTACTTTAACAAGTTGGAAAATGACATGTTCATTATTTTGGTGTTATATGTTGATGATATGCTTGTCGCAAGCAAGAGCATATTTGAAATCAGCAGGTTAAAGGCCCAGTTGGCTAGGACATTTGATATGAAGGATCTAGGAGCAACAAATCAGATCTTGGGCATGCATATACATAGAGACAGGAAAAATGGCAAGCTGTGGTTATCAAAAAAGAAGTACATGGAGAAAATACTTCAGAGATTCGGTATGAATAAGGTGAAACCTATTAATATCCCTTTAGCTTCTCATTTCAAGCTTTCTTCAGGTTTGAGTCCTAAAAATGATGAAGAAAAGCAGTATATGTCTCATATACCATATGCTAATGCAGTAGGAAGTCTAATGTATGCGATGATAAGTACAAGACTAGATATTTCACATGTAGTTGGTGTTGTCAGTAAATACATGTAAAATCTAGGAAAAGAGCATTGGATAGCAGTGAAATGGGTGCTTCAGTATCTAAGAGGCACACACAACTATTGTATCACTTTTTATGGTTGTAGTGATGAAGTGTGTGGTTATGCTGATTCTGATTTTGTAGGTGATTTGGACAAGAGGAGGTCCACTTCATGTTATGTCTTTACTCTTGCAGGTGGAGCTATTAGTTGGATGTCAACGCTTCAGAATAATGTTGCTTTATCCACTACAGAAGCATAATATATAGCTCCTTCACATGCTTGCAAAGAGGCAGTCTGGTTAAAAGGTTTGTTGGGTGAGTTAGGAAAAGTTCAGAACATTATACAAGTTTTTTGTGATAGTCAAAGTGCTATTCATTTGGCTAAAAATCCAGCTTATCACAGTAAGACAAACCATATTCCCGTAAAATACCATTTTGTTAGACATGTTGTTGATGAAGGTGGAGTGGTTCTTGAAAAGGTTCACACTAAAAAGAATAGTGCAGACATGTTCACAAAGTCGGTTACTTTAGAGAAGCCACGGTGGTGCCTAGATTCTCTAGGCTTGCGGGAAAGGTGATGAATAGAGCAATGAACAAGGTATAAGGTAAATTGTTGTCAAGGTGGAGATTGTTGGAAATGGGTGGCAACTGTTCTCTTGGTGGCTACATAACGGACTTACTGAATTAATTTAGTTTGTTCAGTTAAGAGTAACCGTGAAAGAAATGTATATATTTCTTGTATTCTCGTAGAGAAGAGTCGGAGAGTTTTAAGCTGTTGTAATATTCATTCATTGAATAATATGGAAGGCTGATACCATTGCTCCGTGGATTTTTCCCTCTCGGAGGTTTTACCATAGTAAAATTTTGTGTTCATTTATGAATGTTTGTTAATATTTTTTGTGTATTATTTTCTCTGTGGATCTCAGATCCAACACTACCTCGTGGAATGGAGCAGCACCTCCAAAGGAATGTGTCCTGAATTTCTATGATTCCTTTATGATCCATTCTAAGCTCTGACACGTTATACCTTCAGGCGTCCTCCTCCTGATCTATACTTAATCAAACTTAAAAACCTTAAGCCTTCCAAACTCTGTATATTTAAATGTCTTTTTTGGAAGAAAAGGGGATCCCACTGGAAAGTTAGAACCAAAACATGATGACATCGAAGGTGTGAAATGAAGAAAGAGACCATCAATAAGAGGAGTCATTTTTCCAGATTAAGTATGTTAAGAATCCCCCTAAATACATACACATTGGATGACTACCTTGTAGTTCCTGACTATGTTAAGAATCCCTCTTAATACATACACTACACATTGGATTGGTTAAATGATGATAGTGACACAATGAACATGCAATCTTTTAAATATTTGTCGCAGCTGGTAAATCCATCTAGCTCTGTTGCGTCCACACAACTGGATAATTCTACAGAGCTACCCATATTAGTTACTTATATTCCTAGGAAAAAATGTTGGAAATGGGTGACAACCGTTCTCTTGGTGGCTGCATAACGGACTTACCGAATTAATTTAGTTTGTTCAGTTAAGAGTAACCTTTGAAGAAATGTATATATTTCTTGTATTCTCATAGAGAAGAGCCGGAGAGTTGTAAGCTGTTGTAATCTTCATTCATTGAATAATAAGGAATACCAATACCATTGCTCTGTGGATGTTTCCCTCTTGGGGGTTTTACCACGGTAAAATTTTGTGTTCATTTATGAATGTTTGTTAATATATTCTGTGTATTATTTTCTCTGTGGATCTCAGATCCAACAAAAAAGCCGCATGCTTTGAGAAAATAAGAAAATGAGAGAGAATTCAGATCACACAATCCATAGAGCCGCATGCTTTGAGAAAATAAGAAAATGAGAGAATTCAGATCACACAATCCATAGAGCCGCATGCTTTGAGAAAATGAGAGAGAATTCAGATCACACGATCCATTGCCAGGGTACAGAGGAGGTTTCAAGTGAAAAATCTAATAAGATGGCTATTATTCCTGTTGGTATTGTTTCCAGTCAGGCAACATAAATTGAGCTATATGAAGTGATTAATGCTAAATGTGAATTCGAGGAATTGAACACTAAAAATAGAAATGCCGGATTACAAAAATCATGACAATATAGGTATAAAGCTAAAGCATATGAGGAGATAGATGGTTGACTGCACTTTAGAGACTATTGTTTTGGATTTATTTTTATATATCCCATACATAAAGAACCTTTGAATCCCTTTAACTATCGGAGATAATTGTTTTGGAGATTCCACCTTTGATCTATTCAAATTTGGTTCCCAACAACTATAACGTGCGTGTCAATGAAGTGGGATCCCGTACGGTGGAGGAAGGTGGTTTTCACCCAGCCCACCAGGGATCAAATCCCACCGAGACATGGCCCGCTGTGATAAGGCTCGAAGGGTAGACGCCCCCTGGATAGACTACCGCCCCTGGATGGGATTGGAGTCCGGGACGCCTCGGCCCTTGTTGAGTCACAAGTTTCTGGTATATCTGGCTTGCAGGCTGTTGGATATACCTGGGGTTTATAGTGGCAGCCGACGGCTTTGAACCTGGGCCTCGCCCAGGTAATCCCGATGTGTTACCAATTTCCCTAACCTTAAAAAAAAACAACTATAACGTGCGTCTTCCGTTTGCATCTTTTCAATTTTCCATATCATGTTTAGACTATAGTGGTTATTTTGACATTGATTTTTCACAGAATGATGTTCGTATCATAAGGGTTATTTGCATATGCAACTATTTTTGAAAGGATGAAGTTTGATTGAATAATGTTTAATCATCAACACAAATGTTGGGTTAATACGCTTGGGTTTCTTGAACAAAGTTGGGTTAATCTTGCAAGGCATTACCATCTGTGTCTGTGTCTGTGTATGTAACATGATCAATTTGAAAACCTTGAAAGTGTTAGTGCCCCATAAGTGGGAGTACTCGAGCCTAGGTAGTTGGTTTACCAATATTGCATGCTTGAAATTGATGGCTTTAACAGAGTTTTTGTGAATTTAGTATTGTATGAGATTATTGCATAGAAAAAGATGGTACAATTGTTTGCCTTTTCAAGGACAAAAATATGGTACATTACAGTTCAAGACACGATTTGTATATTAGTTCACAACCATGGGGATTATCTTCGTCGATGGTTTCGTTGTTATATATATTTGATGGAATAGTTGTCTAACATTTCTTTGAAACTGTGGTTATAATAAAATGGTTTTCAAATGTTTACTTCTATGTACTATTTCGTCTATTGTTGGTTTAAATATAACATGGATTTAAATTTATATCTCTTTTTCTATTTATATTGATCTACAAATTTTATTTTATGTTAGAATTGGTATTTGTATAGGAGATAAATTTGGGATCCACTCTTTTCCTAGTCAGTTGTCTTGGGTCCCAATACCATCTTTTTTACTGTATGTGACTTATGAAAACAAGTATGAGATGGAGAGGGAAAGAATGCTTGTGCCTAGTGTTGTTCTAACGAGGAGAATAGGGCAACAACAAAACCTACTTATCTAGACTCCTGCACTCTTGTTTAGTCACTCACTCTACCAATTGCTAAAGTCCATGATATTCTAAATTTGCTTCTACCAATCGTTGAAGAAGTAGTAGGTAAACCTTTTGAATTTTTTTCATCATATAGATGCCTTCATATATCATCACAGAACCATAGTACCCACAACTGTGAGAACCATTATCTATCTAGGATTTACTTATATTTCAGAAGGGTGATCTTCTCTTCTTTTCTGTCAGCTTTTGTCATAAAAGTTATTATGTCGATAGACGTATATATCTCATATTTTGGGAATAGGACTTGAGGTAGGGGATTAACAAGATTGTAGAGAGTCTTACAACTGTACAACCAAGATTGTTCTTTTAGTCGTCGTATCCTTAAATAAAGTGGTTGTATCCTTAACTAATGATTTATGTCTTTAAGTTATCTAATGACTTAAAGACAACGATCCCTGGACATCTGTTACTCCATGGGATTTGCGTGGCCAACTTTTTGTGTAGTTCGGGTTCTTGGAATGGTGCTTGGTTCCTGCTGTTGGTGTTTATGTGACATTGAAATGGGTGTGGAAGCATCCACTCTGTACAACCTTTATGACGCATGTTGGTAGTTACATGTCATTGGAATGTGTAGGTTAGTGAATTTCTATGTAGTCTTCAATATAAGAGTGCATTGGAAACAATATGATGTTTCCACCCTTGATCCAACGACCAAGAGGGAAGATTACCAGGTAACATTATTGTCAGGATGAATAGGTTTTCTTTTATTGACTTTGAGTGAAATATGATTTCAATTTAATCATGGGTTTTTCTTTCAGGTTTCTATCGATTCTTTTCGTTGAAGAGCTTTCAACATCGCCCTTTGCTATCATCCCTGCACGATATTCCTTCAAATCACTGGTACACTATCGTTTCGATATCCTTGCATTTTACACGTTTACGATGTCATACACACATCTAGTTAAGGCATAAAGGGTTAAACCCTAAAACTAAGTACAACAGTTTAGTGTTAAAACCAAATCACAACCGAACCCTAAAAAATGAAAACAAACAACTTCTATTGGTAAATGTTTCACAACATTTAAGAAAAACAAGCTAGGTTGACAATCGTTGTATTAAAACCTTTGCATGTCAGTTTAATCATAGATTATAAAGGTATAAAGAAAACATTACATATAAATAAAGGTAAAAAGAAAACATTACAAAATTTTTTAGATTATAAAGGTATAAAGAAAACATTACAAACAATTTTAGATTATAAAGCTATAAAGAAAACATTACATATAGATAAAGATTAATAACCTTCCTCTTACCTTGGTTATGTCGGGGCTGGTTTCGCAAGCCCTTTTGTACCCACTTGGTCGAAAAAAGAAAATGTTATAACATTAGCCAAAGCTAAGTAAGTGGAACATCACCTTGGTGTATATTCATTTTGTTAGGTGTATCTTCACATTTAACGTCATACACACAACCAACTAAGGCATAAAGGGTTAAACCCTAAAACTAAGTATAACAATTTAGTGTTAAAACCAAATCACAACCGAACCCTAAAAAAAAAAAAACAATTGTTGTCAGTAAATGTGTTCAATATAAAGCTTAAAAACATAGGCTATCACTTTTCAGAAAGGTTTAATTTAAATAATTCTAATAATAGGCACATACTATGCCGCCCAGCTAAATGTTGACTTTAGAAATGTAAATTAACAAAGTTTTAGGATTACAGTCCGAGAACCTATGAGAAGGGCTTAAATTATGTTACGGATCAAAAGTTTAGCGTAGAATGAAGGCTACTCTTAAACCCAGACTATAACAATTTAGTGTTAAAACCAAATAACAACTGAATCCTAATTTCTAACAAAAAATGATACATTTATCATGGAAACAAACAATTGTCATTGGTAAATATTTCACACCATTTAAGGAAAACAAGCTAGCATTATAGTTTCATGTTCAAGATAAAACTTAAAAACATAGGCTATCACTTTTCTGAAAGGTTTATACATGATTGCATCAAAATATACTACGTCGCCCAGCTAAATGGCGACTTTAGAAACATAAATCAACAAAGTTTTAGGATTACAGTCCGAGACCCTATTAGAAGGGCTTAGTTATTTAAATTCTATTACAAACCAAACATTTTGCATAGACTGAATTCTACTCTTAAACCTTATATATATATATATATATATATATATAAACCTACTATATATAATTTGTAAACCTACCATTTGGTACCATATGTAAAATATGGTATCAAATGTCCATTGAATAATTTACTTGGTTGTTATATTAAATTTTATATTATAAGTCTAGGAATTAAGTAAATTATTCTAATTACTTATCTTTATTTTATAACTTTAAAAGTTGTATTCTAAATATTTTAGGGTTTATTATTTTCTTCTTTATCGCTTAAATAAATATAAAAATAGTTATCATTAAGTACAATTATTCATGAAAGAAATGGAAAAGGTAAGATTATTAAGGAAAATAACACACAAAATGAAGATAAATATTTATATTTAAAAATTTATATAAATAAAAGAAAAAAAACATTATATAAATAATTATCATTGAGTGCAATTATATTAATCAAAGATAATCTTTGCTCTTGGTCGTTGGATCGTGGGTGGAAACATCATATTGCTGGAAATGCACTCTTATATATTGAAGACTACATAGCAATTCACTAACCTACACATTCCAAGGACATGTAACTAAAAACATGCGTCATAAAGGATGCACGCAGCAGATGATGCCACACCCATTTCAATGTCACATAACCACCAACAGTTGGAGCCACGCACCATTCCACGAACTCAAACTGCACAGAATGTTGGCAAGATGATGCAATTGATATCCAGGAATCATTGCCACACAAATCCCATGGAGTAACAGATGTCTAGGGATCACTGTCTTTAAGTCATTAGATGTATTAAAGACATAAATAATTAGTTAAGGATACAACCACTTTATTTAAGGATACAATGACTAAAAGAACAATCCTGGATGCAGAGTTGTCAGACTCTCATCAATCTTGTTAATCAAGTCCTATTCCCAAAAAATGAAATATATTTTATACTTAATAATACTCTATATATATATATATATAGATAATTGACTTGGTATAAGATTTTAATCTAAATTCCTATGTTCACGACAACTAAAACTATACTTGTACAAGATCAAAACTTATTTTCCTTGACCAACCCCTCTAGCCAACTAAGATTGGCCACTGATTACCAGATCTAGGGAACTCCGCTAGACTGAATTTTGTTACGATAGATCTACAATATATAGGAAAAATGAGTTTAATACTTGTATACAAGTAAATATTATTGTAGGTAATAAAATATCTGGTTCACGAAAGGAGGCTAACCTTTGGATAAACATATTTTAGATGTTGAACGATAGTCAGGTCTGTTTGTTCTTTTTTTAGATGGTTGGAACTGTAAACTTAACCTAAAAGGTTTCAATATCCTATGCTAGGGACTAAAAACCTATGCTAAACAAAATACAGACACATGGATTCAATAAACAACTACGAAACACAGTAGGGATTTGGTTCTACAGAATTTACAAACTCACAGAACTAAGTGGCTAGCTACACACTTTCTACAAACTCACAAACTTAGTCTAACACTTTACACAAAGGTTTAAACAAAATTGTATGAAAATAGATGATGCCGCCAAGCTAGTTGGCGACTATAAAAAACATAAATCAACAGAGATTTAGGATTCCAGTCTGAGACCCTATCAAAGGGCTCTTTCATTTAAATCCTGTTACAGACCAAAATCTTTAGCGCAGACTGAAGGCCACTTTTAAACACAAACTATAATTATACCAAGATTCGAAACCAACAATGATATCAAACCTATAATACCCTATAAACTCTAGATCACCATCCTTCCTAGAATATAAACAAAGAAACAAATGTTAAAACCCCTACCATGTTTGTAAGGAGCATGTCAGATGCGTATTGACTCAGAGAAGGCTCGTGTTCCACACAGGGATAACATCCAAGAACCTAATCATAAAGACCATCCACTAACAAAGGAATATATTACTTAGGCGAGCACTAGTAGAAAATGAGAAATTAATGACTAAAAAAATGACTAAAATTAGGCTATAAACGACTATTTTTGAGTCGGCGACTAATAGTAGCTAATTTCCACTATCTTATAGCTAGTCGTATTTCACTAGTCATTAATAGCTTGACTTAGTAGTCATTGATAGACAATGATTTAGTCATTGCTAGACAATGCTTTAGTCATTGATAGTCAATGATTTAGTCATTGTTTTAGTCATTGATAGTTAATGATTTAGTCACTGATTGCAACAATTAATGACCAAATATACGATTAAACAAACTACTAGATGTTAACATATTAATGACCAAGCTAAATATGACTAAGATACAGGAAATTAGCTACTAATAGTCGTATATATGCGAATTTAATCGTTTTTGTAGTCACAAATTTATGATAGGGCATGGAGGAATCAAACCACCAACCTCCTTCCTATAATTAGGCAAACGCTCTACTATTGAGCTAGCACCCTTTAAGAAGTTGTTATTGCTTGACAATGATGAGATTCAAACAAATTTATGATAGATAGCAATCTACAAGCTACATAATTATTACTATTACAACTTACCAGTAACTAGTATTTATGATAAACTAATTCTTGAGAGCTATGTACAATTTTCCCTAGAACTAAAATTAGCATAAGGAAAAATGTAATGCTTTTCATTGTATTGTGCAAATTATTGAAACAATGAAATAAATAAAATTAGCACAAGAAAAATTGTAATGTTTTTTCATTGTATTGTGTAAATTATTGAAACAATCAAATAAAGAGAAACATGTATTTAGCTTATTGAAATAATGAAATAAAGAGAAGCATGTGCTTTAAACATTTTAAGGAACTCTCGTAAACTTATATATAATTAAAAATATAAGAATCACATAAATAAAATACTGATAAAAAGAGATAGCTTTTTTTACAACTATAACATAGTACTATATTAAAAATACAAAAAAATGAATATAAATTATAGATATAATACCATGAAATGTAGTTTTATCATTTAATGCCATTAAAACATTTTACATAAATAAGATGATGCATAATAATTCCATTGGAATATACAAAATAGAAAAAAATTATAGGTTGTCCATCAAGTGGATCATCATCATCAAAATACATCTTAAATGCATTTTAAAGTGTTTGATGAATATCCTAAAGTTGGATCTATGTACATTGAATGTTCTACATATTACAACATTGGTGTGTCAAAAGAGAAGATATTGAGGAAACCTTCTACGAAGAGAAGGTGAATCTAAATATCCATGCAAGGGAGCTGAGAGAAAATGATGAGTAGTAGGTATTTGATGTTCTACTAGAGTTGGAAAATGATGATAATGCAACAATAATCTATTGTGCATCCAAGTATGTAGAGTCCCTGGAGGACATACCCATGAGGACAAGAGTTTAATGAACACTTTTCTTGTTTATGAACGTGGGGATTAGGGGAAGGAAGAAGCAACCCCATTGAGGCTATAAATAAAAGGAGAGCAATATTAAGATTGCTATAGATTTTAAATAAAATTTTGAAGGAGAGGGAAATGATGTAAGTGTGGTAAAAGAGGAAGAGGTTATAGCCCATAGGGAGGTTGTAGAAGATAAAAAAAGGTTAATATAACAACCATTTATAGCCACTGCTCCGTCAGGATCCCTTCCTGTAACTCCATTAGATGCGTAGTTCGACGGATTACTAATAGTCATCAGGGCCACTAAATATATTCAACTATATACATCCCCTAAGTAATTAAATGATTGCTTTCAACTTATATACTTATATAATAACCCTGCTTTTGAGGTAAATTCCAACAACAATACAAAGGAATGAACCTTCAATTACACCCAATAAATTACACCCAATAAAACTAGGACATTGCAACAAGAAACACTAAAACAAGGGGATGAACCTTCAATTACCCCAAATAAAACTTGGACATTGCAACAGGAAACACTAAAATAACAGCAAACACTTTTTATGTACTCCATAAAGAACCCCATCAAACAACTTTTTTTTGTAGAATTTACCTCATCTTCAAAAAGATATCCATCAGGTACAAAAAACCCATCACTGTCATCATCTTCCTCATATTTAAACTTATATGTGTCAACCTCATTCTTTTATTCCTCATCATCCTTGTCACAGTCAGATAGGATTTCCCCAAGATCTTCCTGAAATTTTTAGCAAAGTAAGAAATTTAATAAAAATATTGCAAATACGCTTACCAAAGAGATTTAGTGATGAGTACCTCTTCCCATTCTTCATCACTATCATTCTCATAGTCCAAAGAAGAGTCCTTCCTGAAAGGATTTCGAAGCCCAATGCCATCACTGCATCAAAAACAAAGAGTCAGAAACAAACTTTCCCTCTTGTCTACTGCAATATTAAGAATCCATGAGCTTCAAGGTGTTTCAGATGTTCCTCATCATGGGCTATCAAAATTAAAACACAACCTGTTGCTTTGATAATTAATAAACTTAAAATTATGCAAAGTATATTCACCTTTTCTTTGAGAAGGTTCCATAATAAGCAAGTCTATGGTTGTGATCAAACTACAAAAGGTTTCTTCTCTTATTGTGAAGCCTATTTTCTCTATGTACAGTGGTATTCCCATTATTTCAAGGCAAACCATCACTCAAAACTTCTTTCAGTCATTTACAAGGCTCTTTGACATGAACTCATGATCTTCAACCTCACTATACGTCCATTTTTTGTTTGTAGAGGATTGCAATTTTGGCAGCGTTACAGCTTCAGTAGATTCCCCATGCAACCGAAGTTCATTGAACAATGCAACTTTGGGTTTACGCCAAATACCCCAACTTAGATGTCTTTGTGCAGATTTGCACCAATTAAGATGGCGCAAAGATACCAGGTGTGACCTTAGTACATTGCACAATCAAATCGATTCAACTCAAAGAATCTAGAAAGAACACGACATATTCATGCCACATTTAGAAATTTATAAAAAGATACAACATCAACCTTAGAAGATCCCCTATTTCCGTCTCTACTACTTTCAGTAATATTTTATCCATTGACAACATAACACCACTGCAAATCTGTGCATTTTCCTACAAAGAATTATAAATTGTTTCATTCAATACAGTGGGCACTGTTTGAGTGTTAGGTGCGTCTTTTTTAAGAAATCGGTCCATCAATGTGGCTTGTTTTGTTATTGCAAGTTGCTTTTTCATCTCAGCTTCTTCCTTTTCACACCGCTTCTGTTCTTTTTCTGCCTCCTCTTGCTGCCGTTTCTTTTCCTTCTCCTGGTTCAAGGCAACTAAAGATGTTAGCAAATGTATATGGTGCCATTATGGAACACAGAGTATAAGTGTTTTCCTATTGGAATGATATAAATCTTAAATTGGAAAAAGAGGTTTCCTGCTTGAATTTGAAAGTTTAACTGTAATGTTAAGACAAGTATATTCCACATATACTACAGAAGTAGAAGATGATTTTTTTTGATAAATAACTTGATGAAATGGAATAAATAAAAAACACGATAAACTCAATATAAGATAACATGTCCTCATAGTTGTAATAATCTAACAAATAAAGTTGATATTGTGAACTTCTCACTTTCACAATTGCATCAACAATTGGATTAATAAATCATGCAAATGTGTTTCAATGAGCAATGAAAGAAAGTGATGTAGCTTTGGAATCTTACTTGAATGTTGGCTTCCTTCTGAGCACAAGCTTGTTCCTTTTCCTACAAAGGTAATAAAAAATGTTAGTAAAAACTCCAAAACCTGTCTTTTAAAACTTGCATTCTTCCATAACATTCAAACTAACTTGTTGAACCTTCTCCCTTTTTAGCTCCCACTCCAACTGTTTTTGTTCCATCTCACTCTTCTGTTCATTTATTTCTTTTTCCTTCAGCTTGGATTGCTTAACCATTCTACATCAAAAGAAGAGATGTTGGAAACATTGAATATCTTCTACAAACAGTGCATATCCAAAAGGATAAATCTAACAACATCCGATTGAATTGACTTGGAAATTTATCCAATGCATAAACATGTGATTGAGAATCTTACATGTGTGCATTATTTTTCTGAAGCAAGTCTGCAACTGTATCACGAATACTCATCTCATCATCAGCTTTAGCAAGCGATTCCTCAGCTTTGGCTACATCTATTTTCCCACTTCCTTTTGATTATAGTGATGACAGTGTTGATAGCATTGCTGTTTCTAACACTGATAAATAACATGTGAAGAGAGATGTATCAGATATCAAGAAAACATATAATAATTTTAACTCATCAATGCATCCTTTATTATAGCAAAAAACCGGGAAAAATGTATTTATAAATGCTTCAAAATGATATTTTCCTCAGGATTATGTTTATGATACATGAATTTTACTTGCAATTACATTTCTCACAATTGCAGCTCTTCATTTTAAACAAGGAAAAAAGGAAGACAGTCCATTGTCGCCATTGGACTGCTCCATTCGATGAATTGTTAACCTGTCTATCCATGCTAGCTCATCCACATTGTGTTATGTTGCGTGCCCACAATGAAAGTGCACATGCCAAGGGAGCATGAAAGTATGTTAGCAACTTAGCACAACTGAATATTGGAACAATGCACCCATGTCACTACACTGCATCTATGAAAGTAAAATATTAAAACATCCGCAATACATATCTAAGTCACCACTTTGATTGGCTCTAAAGTTAATCCCTACAATGTGCATCCTACACTCATGATTATTTTGAATTTGCAACTCTCATACAACAACCAAACTTGTGCACCCATACTTTGACAATTTCTTAAGGGGAGCCTTTATTTGGCTCAACTCCTCTGGTCATGGACTTTGTCAATATCTGACTCCTTCCAGGACCAATCCTACCCACTAGGGTTGTAATTTGATTCAGCCTTTCCCATCAAACTAGATTTTACAATAGTCACATGTCATGGGTGCCCTTCAATTTGCCAGTTACTCAACTCATAAGCTAAGAATCCAATAATAGAATGGCATTCAAGACACTATAACAGAAAGACAAAAAGGTTGTAGTTACAAAAACATTCCCTTGATTAGAAAAAGAATACTCTTTGACTTCTACTGTAAAATATGATAAACAAATAAAGGTGATACATAGATCAATTTACCACTATCCCATCTGAATAGAAACTTGCCACCTAATTTAAACAAATTACCAATACAATTAATGAGAGCCAAAACCTAATTAAATTGTGTACTTACATTCATTTCATTAACTTGAACATTGTCAAAAGGGAAAATGATAGATGAGACGTCGAGTGTGACTGCTTTCAAAAAAATACCAGCAGTACATGAAAAATCAAATATATGTCCTTAGGTTTTAGTCTGTAGTGGGGAGGGAGGGAGCTGTTTGTTTACAATCCTAAGCGACAGTGGGAATTGACTTATGCTTGGTGGTCAACAGTGACCACCTATAATAACATAGAAGCATTAGCTTTAAATCAAGTGATAAACATTCTAAGAGCTAGGCAGATTCAAAAACTTATTGCTAATGGAGACTCGATGATTATCATTTGCAAAATTAGAGACTTGGCTCCCTATGCACCGTAATGTCTTGCAAAAATGATCTCTAGACCTATAATTCAAAGAATTGCAAGTATTTTGACTTGGGTAATTGCAAGTATTGCAAGTATTTAGCATTGAATCATTTACTGTTTCAAAGGTACCATTTTGTATGGATTCGTTATTCTTTGTGAATCATTATTCCTTGGCTATAAGGGCACCTAATAGTGGATTCAATAATTAAAGAGTCATGTTGCAAATATAAAGAGAAATACCCTTCTCCTACAACATTGCGTCTTTAGAGAAACCTTTAAAGGGTTGTATATTTGGCTTCTAGGTGATGATACCAGTTATTTGAAGCGAAGGACAACTGGTTAAGCATGAATTAAACTTCAAAAACTTGTAAACTATTAGGTATAACAAAATATATATCAGCTCTGTGTTGAGATGTACAGGATCTGAAACAACTTCCATGATGATTGGACAATAGTTCACAGAGAGAAATAACTATTGATAAGAATTGAACTTTCCTTAGAATGTATGGTCGCCTAAAATAAGACCACTAAAATTTAGATTCTAGTAAGCTGTTGAGATTGACTAAACCTATCGAAAAGGTTGGAGAGACTGGTATTCTACATTGTTCTTATAATGCACAGTCACATAAAGGCATATTCTTATCAAGATTTATGACTTTCAAAATGGGGGAATTTACTTGACCACGAAAAGCACATTTATGATGAAGCAAAGGATAGAGAAAATCATGATGAGGTTCATATTCCCCATTTGAACTGCCTACAAGAAACTATTCCTTCGTAAGGGTAATAAAGCATGTCTCCATCCTGCTTGAGTGGAATGTGAAAGTGCCCTGCCCTGATTATCTGATTATGAATTAGTTTTAAGTTCCAATTCCCTTCAGGCCCTATGGCATGTTTACGCCTTCCACTCTGACTCCTCACGTGCGATGTGTTGCTTCTTCAATGGAATATAAGAGCCTCACTAAGACTCGGGTCTCGTATTTGGGTGTGGAGTTAAATTTACAAGTACAAAGTTCAAGGTTCATGAAGAATTGTTCAAAACATACCATTAGTACAACATTATAACATAGGGTATGTTTCTGCGGGAGGATAGAGGCAGGGCAGAGAAGACGGTAAGAGTAAGAGAGGGTCTGACCTCCCCAATTACGTTTTTTACTTGCCAAGTCGAAGAAGTTCAGTGCAGAAGTCAACTTCGACACTATGGACATTGAAGAAATCATAGCAAGGGCTATGGATTCCATGCCCAACAAGAAGAGGAAGAGAAAGTAGCCATCGCCGCACCCACTCTCATCTGGGAAATTTATTTCTACAAATAATTTGTTCAACAGAAATGGGACACAACTACAAGTTTCTAGTGCAATATCAGTTCCATTATGTGGCCGTAAGGAAAATGATGTCTTATTATCCATCTTACAAGATCTACATCCTTCTATTAGATCTCCTGCAGCAGAAGAGAAAGATGATAACCTTGTGTTTAGATTCTTTGATGGAGATAGTGACAGTGAGGCTGAAGAACAGAGCTAGAGAGTGGATTGAAGTGAGAAAGATGGACCATCAAGGGAAAATACAAGTGAGACTTCTACAAGCCAATCACTTGCATCTTCTTCACAGATGGCTACAACAACATCGCAACAAACCCCAGGGATGCGGAAGCAAATGGCTATGGTGCAGAAGCAGCTAGCTGCATTTCGTACAACCATGTCAAGTGCAGTGCAAGTCCATGGGGTGACTTCTATGGGGTTTGGAGAGGGTCCACCTCGACAGTCATCCTGTAATAAAAGGCCTATTGTTGGACACAATAGTTCAATTGGCCAGAAACATGCTTTCAAGCCTGGCTTATCTGTAGCTAAACCCAGTGGCACTGACTTGGAGAACTTGAGAAAGCAAATTGCAACAAAAGAGAATGAATTGAATCTCTAGAGGCATATTCGATCAGGAAAGGGACATGATACAAGATCAATTCCAAGTGGAACATTCCATACAGTTGGTATTGCAGATTCAACAACTATGAGTAGCAGGGGGTAAAATCCAGCCAGTCCAACATTTTGTAAGTTAACAAAAGGTGCACATGTTAAAGAAATTAATGAAGAAAAACAAAAAATCCCAAAACACTTATTGGAAAACACATACCTTTTTTCACAGCAGTTTGATCGCGAAAATCCTTAGCAGTTGAATCCCACGATAAACAAAAACCATTATACCACTTCTATCCTTAACAGTTGAATCCCATGAGAAAGCATTACGAGCAAGAACAACGGATATAGTCTTCTATAACAATGCTTTGAAGACAAAGCAATTCTAAGGGAGAGGCAATGTAATGAACAAAATATGTAAAAAATAAACATTAATAATTAAATAAACTAATACTTAATGAAGAGACACCTTGATGAAAGGTTATGCATCTTTACAAAAGGGCACCCGACATGGTTATTTATACAAGCATCATTCTCATTGTAATATCATCTCTTATCTTGTTAATCATATATATTTTATTATTCATAGAGTATTGTAATTTGGCTGATTTGTGTTGATTATTTCCTTAAGAAACGATTTTGTCATTTAATTGATATCAAATCCTTTCTTGGGCATCCCTTTAATATTTTCTTTTGGCCAAATAATTAATTTGAGTGTCAGCTTCAGTTTTTAAATATTACTAAGAACATGAAAAATCATCTCAGGGATAGTATGGTTTCATGGGAAAAATATTTCTCAACATTTTCATGACGGTGAACATGATCATTAATTTATCTCTGTTTTTGCTCACAAATTTTGCTTAGAATTAATATTTATGGGCAATATTTGAAAGGTCTCTAAACTATTGATCCAATCAAGTAGCATAGCCATTCTTTTGATGGACAAAATATGTTCAAGTTTAAATACGTGCCTGACCTCTGGACTGTGTTAAGAATACACTCGCTCGAGTATGTTGTGTTGGGTTAAATAATTAGTTTTTAACTTATTATACTAATGTTTCTTTATGTGCAGACCCTATAGCCTTATTTTGATCCCAGGGTTGTTATTGCATTTGCGTGGAGGATGCACATGATATCTTTGCTCTGTTGTTCGACAATAAAATATTGATTGACTGATGGCATGTAGATCAATAGTAGAGTAGCAGCATGAGGAAAAGAGGAAGGCTCTGAGTTCAATTTCTTATTCTGCCTATTCTTGTCAATACTATATAGAGAGACCAACATAAATTCAGATCTCTCAAAGTAAAGCACATAGATTAAAAATTAAATCTCTGAAGGTGTAAATTATGAAAAAGTACATTATAAAGGAATCATTAAAATTTTTATTGCCATTGATCAAACAACTTTCAAGATTAATTTTGTTTTTTAATTTTTAATTATATTAATCTTTATATTTTTTTAATATATTATTACTGTTTCCTATAAATTTAACATAAACTTTTAGCCGTATCAGATACTCGTACCCATGTTCCCAATGTTTCCGCGTTCCAGAAACTCATGCAACATAGCTTGAAAGTGAAGTCCTACTCAAAAGAGAGAAGATCGTTGTCCAAACACAAGTACTCAAGAGATGAATGCTATAGGTAAGATGGCCCTTAGTATTTCAAGTGAATGATTTGCAAATTAGGAGAATTGTAACACCTAGACCTCTATTAGGGTTTAGGGCACTAGCTTCAGGAGAGTGACTACACCAACCTAGTAAAAAATAGATCAATACAATAAGATGGTTTAATTACCTATATCTAGGCTCAGTAAAGGCACCAATACCTCAAATAGAGGGTTGGCACATAGCAGCATATGCACTAAATGAAAAATAATGTGTGTGAGTCACAAGTGGGTTCAGGAAGTGCCATTTCAGATATCTTCATTGTTGAATACAACGGGGTACTTCAACAACAATTATTATTTTCAAATCTCATATGTCACTTTTAGCAAATTAGAGGTTAGGAAGGATAGTTTACCTATATCCCAAGACAATCCCATTAGATATTGGAGGACACATAGGGAAATAGCTCCCAACTTCTAATAAATTGTAATTTTCCTACTATACTATTGCAAGTTCATATACTAGCTAATTTAAAGAAAAAACATCTAAATCTTGTCTGAATTAGAGATTGAATAGTCTCTTAGTAAGGGGTAATGTGTTGGTGAGTGAGTGTAGTGCTAAGGCCTTATATTTGTTTTCTCTTAGGCACCAATTTTGGAAAGTGATGCTAAGAAGTCCCCAAGATGGCCAAGGGATATCTGACAATCCTACACGACATTGGTAATGTCCCGGTGCAACTTAGGGACATCCCTTGTGCAGTGTTAGATCTTAAAAGATAGGTTCATCTGAAAATGGTTATCTCTTACATTTAGATCCATAAAATTAAGTCTATATCCATAGATAACAAACTTGGAAAAATACAAAGGCTTAAAATGGCTGGATAAAAGGAAACAAAATCTGTAAATGCCATATTAGCAAGAGGTAAAACACAATTATTAAAAGAAAATTACTAATATCCAACAATAAAAGAAGACAAAACTCACCCTTGGCCTCCGAAGGAACCAAAAATGTGCTTCCCTCTGAAGTACTCTGAAATCCTTGCACCTTTGGGCCAGAAGCATTATTAGATAGTCCATTAGTATTCAATAGTTCATGTCCATTTGTTCTTTCCAAAACATCTTGTTTATTTTCCCACTCCCTCTGCAATTGCTTAGACGATGCCAAATTGGGAGTGGAATAATCGCTTGATATTTCTATAGAAACTTATGACCTTGCAAATAAAAATATTGACTGCTTGCTAGTCTGATACTTCTATGAACTTGATATTTCCTTTGACAACCCATTGCATTTATCGGTCTCAACAAGGAGCAAATTTGCTAAATTGTGAGGACTATTCAATACACTATCATCTGAATCAAAATTCAAAGACAATATGTTTGAAATTATACTGTTTTCTCCAACATCTGAGCCATTCATATAAACTTCTGGAAGGATATTACACACTAGATTATCCAAGCATTCTAGCTTTCCAGAACCGGGATTAGAATCTCTAGCAATTTCTACTTTCTCAGGGATTTGAAAACCAGAACTTGTACTTCTATCGGTTGCATCTAACATAGACTCATTTTCAAAATTTTGGATAGAGCTTGTACTAGTATTTCCAACTTCTGAAACTGATCTTTCCTCTAACATAGGCTCATTTTCACAATTTTGGATAGAACCCGCACTAGTCTTTTCAGCAGTTGAAACTAATATTTCCTCTGCTTTATGATCAATAACTCCAAAGCTGTCACTGTCACCATTAAGGGTGTAAGTATTTACATACTTTTGATGAAGAGAACAATCTTTATAACTATAATCATCCACTGAAAATTGGACTTTTTCCATAAAGGGAGGCACCTCTGCTTCTGAAGAAATAGCTTTAGAGAAACCTTCACCATATGGTTCTGCAAAGTGTTCTTCATAATTGTTTTGATACCTATCATCAAATGGAGATGTTTGTAGACAATTCTCAACATGGTTTCCTGAAAGCATTCTACTGCTTTTATTTAGAGCAACAACATTCACTTCACTGTTGCTTTGAACAACAGAGTTTCTTCGAGGGACAGAGATTGGAAAGCTATCTTTAGAAAGTCTAACACAGACAATACCAGATGACACTGAAGCTGCATCTATTCTTTCACTTCTTGCTGTTTCAATGTGCCCACTGCCCAGCTGAGATGAACCCCTGTGTGTGTCAGAGGACAAATTCTTCAATAGACTTTTAAAACCTTCATGACTCCTACATTTCATAGTAGGATAACCTAAACTGACATTCTTTCCATGGAAAGCTTCCCCAACGATATTTACACGTGAATTTAATTTTATATCTGTTCCACTCATTGCATTAGGTTTGGCATCAATATGTTTTTTAGATATAAACGTTGATGACTTCCCACCCTTATTGACCAACAGCTTGCCATGATCAAAACTCAACCCTGATGCTGCAGCTTCCACCACCAAGGCAGGGAGATTTAATGTTGGAGACACTGAAAGTGAATGAGATGAACTTGTTTTAGGATTAGAGGAGCCCTGAACAACTGGGATCCTCATACTAAATGATTTTTCCTGTGCAGCATGTGAGCCCCTGCAACAACCAATAATGTCTCAATATTCAGTAAGATATGTAATATTCCACCACAAACTCCTAAATCATATGGAAGCTTATGTTCACTAAAATTAATGTGTAATGTTACTCTGCACCAATCCAGGGGGGTGCTGGAAAACTAAAAAAATATTCCATGACAAGAAACATATTTAATACCAAGATGCACTAGTTGGAAATACAATTGATCTTCCAGTAGCTCCACTGGCAAGGGAAGTCTCAGCATTACCTCCTGTGTTCTAGTTTCACAAGGAAATATGAACAGGTATATATTATTAGGAAATGAAAATGAATTCATGTATAAAGAATCTAGAAGACAATCACTGAAGCAAAACATAAGATGTCTAAAGAAAATACACATTAGCTTCTATACTAATGATTATTTAGGATTGAATCAGAAGCTATTAAATAATCTAATATGGAAGCATAGAAAAAGCTGTCTGCACAGATATCAATAACAAATGCTAAAGATAATTGGACGGAAGCATAATATACTAAAATCCTAAAGTCACTTAGAGGAGCGAGTGATTTGCTCAATTTACTTGAAGAAGCTGATCCAAGCAAGGAAACCTCTGCCACTGGTGGAGGTAAACAAAGTCCCTAGTGTTGCTGTGAAGGATTTGTAACATCATATAACTTCTGAGTTTTGCTGCTAGAAAAATAGGACATAGAAAATAAAAAATCATAAAAGCTAAATGTGAAATATTTTTTAAAACAATTTATCCCAATAAAGAAAACTTTCTAAATTAATATAAATATATTAATAAGAATATTATGTCGAATGTTTCAAAATGAACTAAAAGAGATAACTGGGGCAACAATACAGTAAATATTACATCCCAAAACTAGTGTACATATATACAAAGTAGCCAAGGTTGATGTCTGAAAATTTGTCCATTCCAATTTCCTCCAACAAATTTTACAAAATCCCCCCCCAAGTGATATCTTGAAGGATTTCTTCACTACAGTAGCCAACCCCATCCATGTGGGGCCTTCCTCTTCCCATTGCTTCAAGCAATGAGGTCATCATCACATAAATCTAGGATTCAAAGCATGGGATAAAGTGCGAAAGGGGGTGTTGAATTGGTTCCACATGTCAACAATGATTGTCATCACAACGCAAAATCTATATCAATGATTGCCAACACAACCCCTACAAAATCTACATCAAAAAATAAAAGCACAGGCCCACCCTCCTGTCAAATGGTTTCCATAGATTTCTCATCCATGGTATCCCTGCCATCATAAATCTCTCCCCCAAAAGGCTTGCAGTATCTGCATTTCAAAGAAGCTCAAATGTTGGTGTTGTGAATTTCAGCAGAAGTCAATCTTGATCCACCACTTCCCATCAATCACACATCACTCCTCTCTGAATTTGATTGTCTCCAAAAAGACTAAATCTCACTCACCATAGACAATAATGAAACTTTCACTTGTACAAGGCGATGCAATAGGAGGAATTTTGAGGCACAACTTGTCTTAGCAACTTTCAATGACTCCAGCTTGAAGAATTGTCAAAAAAATGGCTTCAAGCTGATGATGGTTTATGATGGATTCTAGGGTTGTTATTGCATGATGGTTTATCAAAACTTTGGTTTATGAGTTTCCATGCATGAAATCAAAATGTTGTTTGGGTTATAAGGTAGCGAATATTTGCTTTTGCACCTAACTCCAAACAACCTCTAGATAGCTCCAATCACAAGAGGCATTATAAATAAACCTCCAATACTAGTTCTATCAGGCAGTGTAGGCTTTGAGTCACACAACCAATGGATAGAAAGAACCTCAAAACACCCTTGAGCATAGCCTTGGATATTAGAATAGTTGACAATAGACAACGTTGTTGGTATTGGGCTTCTTCCTTGAAGTCCCTTGAACCCTCACTCATTTTGATCTTTCGGGCTATCAAGGATTCACCAATAAGAGTTTTTGCATTCTCCTTGCAGTCTTATATTTCTTTTTCAGCTCTTATGGAGTTTCCTTAGCACTCTCAATGATTACTACTTGTAATTTTTACAGTACTATTTGCCATGTTTGGCCACTAATGGACTTTCACATCTAAATTAAAGTAACCATGTGGGGACCTCTCATATGTTTACCAATGAATATTAATAAATGTATATGATACAGAAGTATAACCCTAAACCTACTTGAAGTATAAAATCCAGTAATGGTACCTCACCATTATTCTGAGATTTTTCCTTTTCAGTAATGATACATCAAACATAACTAAGTTCTGTCCTTGTACAAGTATCTATTAATTGTGAACTCCCATCAGTTCAAAGTTTTAAACTTTCAGAAACTAAATATATAGTTTCTAATGGGCACGTGCAAGTTCAAAAAACTAGTAAACAGAATTTAGATATCATGTAAAAAAGCAAACAACATCTGCAGGGACCATCACTACCCACTTTGGATTTAAAAAAAACATTGCTTTCCATGAAACCTCAAGAACATTTTCTCCATGATGGAAATGCTGAAAACACTTCGAAAAGTATTATAAACATACCAATATCTTAATCTAATACACAATCCAGACCTTCACCCACGATGAAATTCCCAATCATAAATAACTCAATCTCTTACCTTGACGTGCTTATTGGAAATTCTACACTAACAGTGGAAATTATAAAGTAATTAAAAACAAAGAATCAAAATATAGCTTATTGGCCAACTCTTGTGAACACCATCAGTTTGTGGATAACCTTAGTGTTCCTTTAGCCTAGCTTCAGGCTTATTCCCATCAACTACACAAAGACAGAGCATCCTCTTCAAAGGGATTATTGCACTTGTACACTGTATGCAGGAACCTAAACTAGAACATTTCATCTTTAGACATCTTATCTTCTATGAAATCAATTTTAGATATCATTACTTGTTCAGAGACTGTAATAGCTCCTTAAATATTTTCATATAGTAGGAGGACAATAGATGTATCGCCTTGCTTATTTAGGAGATACTTCACTTCTAGCAGAAAACTTTCATAGATAGAACTCCTTGCATTTCTAACTCAAAGCTCCTCCTATCTTACTTACAACCTCTAGATAGCTCCAATCACAAGAGGCATTATAAAAAAACCTCCAATACTAGTTCTATCAGGAAGTGTAGGCTTCGAGTCACACAACCAATGGATAGAAAGAACCTCAAAACACCCTTAAGCATAGCCTTGGATATTAGAATAGTTGAAAATAGACCGCGTTGTTGGTATTGGGCTTCTTCCTTGAAGTCCCTTGAACCCTCACTCATTTTGATCTTTCGGGCTCTCTAGGATTCAACAGTAAGAGTTTTTGCATTCTCCTTGCAGTCTTCAATTTCTTTTTCAGCTCTTATGGAGTTTCCTTAACACTCTCAATGATTACTACTTGTAATTTTTACAGTACTATTTGCCATTTTCGGACACTAATGGACTTTCACATCTAAATTAAAGTAACCATGTGGTGACCTCTCATATGTTGACCAATGAATATTAATAAATGTCCATGATACAAAAGTATAACCCTAAACCTACTTGAAGTATAAAAGCCAGTAATGGTATCTCACCATTATTCTGAGATTTTTCCATTTCAGTGATCATACATCAAACATAACTAAGTTTTGTCCTTGTACAAGTATTTATTAATTGTGAACTCCCATCAGTTCAAAGTTTCAAACTTTCAGAAACTAAATATATAGTTTCTAATGAGCATGTGCAAGTTCAGAAAACTAGTAAAACAGACTTTAGATATCATGTAAAAAAGCAAACAACATCTATAGGGACCATCACTACCCACTTTGGATTAACAAAAAACATTGATTTCCATGAAATCTCAAGCACATTTGCTCCATGATGGAAATTCTCAAAACACTTCGAAGAGTATTATAAACACACGAATATCTTAATCTAATACACAATCCTGACCTTCACCCACTATGAAATTACCAATCATAAATAACACAATCTCTTATCTTGACGTGCTTAATGGAAATTCTACACTAACAATGGAAATTATAAAGTAATTAAAAACAAAGAATCAAAATAGAGCAATAGAGAAGAATTCCTCTACAATCCATATTTGAGTACAAAATCACCATAATTGAGTACAAAATTGGTTAACAAAAACTATATCAGTATCCTAAAGAAACTGCCATATTTTTCCAAAACAACCCTCCATATTGAAAGAATGAAACTTCATAACAACAGCAAATAGTGCAAATACAGTGATTTGGAATAGAGGATAATTTCAACGAGGCATTTACAAGCTCATTCCCATACTCATCTTGCACTTTCAAGTTTGGAAGGTGTTTGTGTGAAAACTCTATATGCAAAGATCAAATTCATTTTCAATACCATGAAAGGGATGAAAAGTATGAAATAAAGGCCAATATACCTAGAACCTTCTATTTGGGATCACCTTTTATTTCAAGTCGTGAACCCATCTTCCACAAAATGACCACTATATTGTTCGAACTAGTAGTCATTTGGAAAAAAAATGTCCTCACGAACTTTGGATGAACCCCAACTTTTTGGTGAACCCCAGCCTTTTTGCTAAGACTGGGTAAAAAACCATGTTTCCAGGACAAAAACAAGCTAAAATATTGGGTAGTGGGATTTCAGAGTAGCATATCTATTAGAATTAACAATCAAATTGGCTTACTTCACCAGTCATCCGAGATGCAAATTCGATTACTTTGCTAATCATCCCAGATGCAAACCAATCAACAAAGATGAAGAATTTAAGAATTGGAGATTGCTACACATTTAGTGTGCTAACCTTGGGGTAACTGGTAACCTTGTGACTAAACCTGTCACTATCTAAACTGTCAAGCAATGGGATTTAAGAGTTGGGATTTACTTGGACTTAAATAGTTAAAGGGGTTAATTTCACTTGTCAATTTTCAATGCACGCCAACAAATTATAAGTTGTTTAACTGATATTGGTTACAATTTTCAGCTGCAGGATGCAACACCTGGAGATACATTGCATAATTAGTAAATTCATCGACACATGTTGCTGCTAAATACTATACAATGTATGAAAACCCAAGTAGCAAAATTGTGTATACGTGGAGCTAGTTATGACTTCAGATGGAGAATTTGACAAAAAAAAAAAATAGATGGGTAAAAGTAAAATCTTAAGAGATATAGGATGGCATGGCATACCTGGATATACAATACATTGCTTGAAGGACGTGCATTGATCAAATAATCTTTGATACGTCTGATGGCAGACTGGGCTGCCCCTAGTTGATGAGCAGCATCCATCTGATCCCCATACTCCAACACACTCCAAGACAAAAGAATTGCAGTAAAAGCCATGGGTAGCCCAAACTTGATGTGATCCCCTGCATCATACATTCCTCCAGACAGGTATGCACCCACATTATTACCATATGACATAGCAGCGTTCCCTCTCATGGTATGGGATTATCATGAGGAAGCTTCCCAGGTGTTGAAAAAATCCACCAAACATAAAATGAAAACCAATTTGACCAAAAAGTTGAAAAAAAAGTAATTGGCAATCCCCCATATAGTAGTATTATTTCCATCATATTCTCTGCTTACACATCTACACTTTACACACATTGCAAATATACATTGACCCTAACCAACATATATACAAGACACACTGACCCAATTGAAGACATTGTAACCACAAGAATGCCTTGACCACATATATCCTGGACTACTGTGATAGGATCTGAAAAAAGAGGGTATATACAGACATACATACCCATCTGAATATGAAAGAAGGTCAATGCAACCTTCAAGGCTTGGGAATATTTCTGACCCTAACCAACATATATACAAGACACACTGACCCAATTGAAGAAATTGTAACCACAAGAATGCCTTGACCGCAGATATCCTGGACTACTGTGATAGGATCTGAAAAAAGAGGGTATATACAGACAGACATACCCATCTGAATATGAAAGAAGGTCAATGCAACCTTCAAGGCTTGGGAATATTTCTGAGAAATGGCTCTAGGAGGTCTTGGAACAGGTGAGACTTGATGGTGTGAAAAGAGCAGTTAAATCCATATTGTCGATGAGTCTCTAGCCAAATGTGCTAATTCAATCTGCGAACTCGAATATATTATTGCCATCTTGAGGTATTGAAAGTAGGAATGCTTCCCAGTGCTTATTATAGCCGTTGAATTATAATTCTTAAAATAACCCGTCCAAAGAATGTTTTAAAAGAACCCTAGGCTTGATGCATTAAGAGCCCAGTTTTGATCACCCCTGTGGAGCAGCTTTACAAGGAAGGGAAGGTACCTTGAGGATAGGATCCATTTTGCTTTGCTCTGCGCTTCCATTCAATCTCTGGTAGCAATGGATCGAGTCGCGCCAAGGCTCGCAGAGTTGAGAGAAGATGCAATAAGATGCGACGGTTTTTGTTTTAGCAATAAAAGAAATGAAATGGTTTCTTGTAATCTATATTTGGAATCCCATGCCCATCGAACTCACACCAACACGCCATCGCCACCGCCCTAAGAACTATTAATAATCCTCCTCCTTCTCCCTGTGCCCCTTTTTTCCATTGTATCTCATTGTTATGGCTAGATTTCTGTTTGAAGAATTTTAATATTAAATTTAATTAAAAATTTGATAGATTTTTAATTAAAAAATAAGTTACATAAAAAAATATATAATAACACTGACAAAATCCCATATTAACATAAAATAACATAAAAATGAAAAAAAAACATTTAATGATATCAACTCTTAAACAAGAGCCACGAGGTGGCAATGTCACTACAGTTGGTAACAACTATTGCTATATAAACTATATAAATATGGTACTTTGTCACAAATTTGTAACAAAAAGGAAAATTATTTTACCAAAAAAGTTACGTAGCCATCAAGTTGATTTCTCAATGTTTTGAAAAAACAAAAATAATTTATGTACAAGATATGTATCAACTCAGAAGATAATTTAAACTCTGCAAGTCCTCCAATAATAGGATCTTCGCCCACCAAGATTGACCTACCATTTATGGGAATCCATGTTATCCATTCACCCAATATCTGGAAGGAAGAGATTAAACCCACCCAAATATTATAAGTACCTTTAGTTTTCTTCTCTTTCAATCTAATCTATTGAATGATTGATAGACTTTTGATGTATTTTGACTTAATAACACAGCTCTATAGGTTGTCATCAATTATTGCCCGCCACGATATGTATATATGTATATTTTTTCTTAAATATGCTGAATGTACGAGTGCATACATTTACACAAGAATTAAGTCTTGTAGCTAATTTTGTCATGTCCTTATATACATGTATTTTTCCTCCGTATATTCTGATTTTTATCAGCAAAAAAAAGAAGAAAGAGAATATCCAAAAATTCCAAGAAAAGAATGATTCTTTTCTTAGTGAGAGCGACGGGAGGCAGATTTAGGGTTATTTGGGAGGGTGATGTAATTCGGGAAAGTGGGCGGGATTTGAGTGGTTGGAAAGGTTTTCATAGTTATACTATTAATTCTTCACGGATCCCTAGTTGTTTCATTAATTCCTGTTAGGGTTAGATGGATTTACATTCGAAAGAGACTTAAAAATTGAGAGTTGTTTGCATCTTTCCTATACTTTATATAGTTATTGTATAGATCTGTTGTACTTTATATAGATATTGTTTTATATAAATATTGTATAGATCATGATAAATTTATTGGTATTAAAATCGATATCGGTGTCAAATATGTGTAGCAGGTAAGGCAGTGAAGGCAAAAACTTCTCCCATGAATTGAATTGGCTCGTGAGTTTTTTCCATGAATTAAATTGGCTCGTGGGTTTTCTAATAATTGATATAAGAAATAGATATTAAACGTCATCAAAGACCAATCAACATAAAGATAAATAGTTTTTAAATTTTTTATTTTTAATAACAAACTCCACAACTTTTACAAAAACTTTGTCAAATATTAAAAATTTAATTTTTGTACTAGAATTAATACAATCTAGCAGTGACATTATAATAATAAATTGCATTGAGAATGGCATTTTATGCAATGCATTGAAAGCAGAAAAAGCAACTGCAATTACTGTTGCATGTTACTATAGAAAAACTGGATTTTATTATCGTAGGTCAAAATATATTGTGACGCTAATTTGCGTATCTACTACAATCTAGTGGTGCCATAATAATACGCAATTGCATTTAGAATGGAATTTGATGCAATGCATTGAAAGCAGAAAAAGCAAATACAATTAATGCTGCATGTTACTCAAGAAAAAACTGGATTTTATTATCATAGGTCAAAATATATTGTGACACTAATTTGCGTATCTACTCAGATTGATCGTCCTAGAATTTGAACTTGGATATGAAAACAAAAACAAAAAAATAGATGACTGCTGTTCACAATGAAGAGGATAATAACTTTTTTTAGAAAGTGCAGAATTCAGAGGCACAAAAATATTCAAGGAGAGGGAAACTTTTACATTTAATAAACATGCCCAATGCATTTCCTACCATCCATAGATGGCATTTCTAAGTTTACTACTGTGAAAAACATAAGCGTACCTTCAATTGTAAATTGATGACACGAAAAAAGATCTTGGTTGGTGGACTGTACAAGGGAATTTGCTGATCGACACTGTAGTTTGGTGATGCTTCTACATGCAAATTCCATCGACTCAGAGAGATTGGATTCCATAACTCCAAACCACTTGCTCCCTATCCCTGATGCCACCAATGCACAAACAAAACTGTAAAAGAAAATCATCCTGATAAACCCTCTAAGGAGTAAAGAGTTACCTATTCCATGTGCCCTTGGGAAAGTAGAACACTCTCTCTCTGTGATGCGAGGAACATTGACGAGAGGACCAACACAAGCATGCCATACCTCTTCATAAATATCTGCATCTCGTTCGTTTTATATATAAAAATATTTTAGGTTTTATTTAAACTTTAACAATGTAAATAGGTTTGGAACATGCCAACAATAATTATTTTCTTCTCAGCATTCATATTCCTTGCAAATATTCTACACTTATTCAAAATCAAAGTAGTCTAAGGCTTTTGGGAATAGACAGACAGACTAGATACAACATTTGGCATTATTTCCCATCACAATACAGAAAACCCCAAACACACAAACACAACCCCACTAAAATCCCAAAAATCAACAATGTCGACTGACGCACAAAGCTGATCCTGAAAACAACACAATCCAAAGCTTCTTAAAAAGCCTCCCCAACATGAATGCCGACCACGTAATTTCATTGCAAAACAACAAAAACCTCATAACCCAAAATTTGACCCATTTTCTCATACTCAAAGGTAGCGCACAGACACCCACACTGCACGAAGAATATGACATGAAATGACTGACCTTACATTGCCCAAAAGAGAAAGGCAAAGAAAATTTAGATAAAAGACACTACGTTATTTGGATGGTCAAGGAAAAAACCACGTTCATACTCAAAACGCAACAACTTAGACAACATGCTTCATCTTCTCGATATTGTTATTATCGACAACTTTTGTAAATCTTCCTTTTTCTAATCATAACAACTAATATGAATGGCTTTCCTACCATTTCTTCAGAGGATACACCCAACTGCTATAGTGCAACCGAGGAAAAACAACCCTATATTGCAAATACAGAGAAGGAGAAAATAAAAAACGGCAGCCCGACCTGCATATCAAACTAACCTGAAACTGAAACACCATGGGAGTTCATTAGACCTACCTTAAGACCATTATGATAGATATAGAAAACTACCATTGTCAATAATAACAAGACAATATAAAAACGCAGGTTCAAAAAGATGGCACAAGCAGTTTACGTTCTACTTAAAGTACTTTCCGGGCCACTGGATAAAACCGTAGGTTGCAAGACAAATAGATGCTTCTAGTGCAACCAGTTTCCCAGAAACCATTGCTGAAGCTAAAGAGAGCCCGTGTCATTTTAAAATAAAAATCACGCCCATTGTAAAAAACGAAAAACTAAAACACATGCATCAATATCTTTCGTACTATGCGCCTTCTTCCCGACGGTGGGATTTATGGTGTTTACCTAACTATGATACAAAAGGATCCATTTTGGAATTCTGTAACAGGAAACCTTCTTCAGTTGTGACTGGTAAATACCCTACGGGACAGTGAAATTTATGGCGTGAGCTGTCATCTGTGACATGAAGCTGCTTTGGGATTGATGGCGCTAGTTGTCACCCGAAGCCTCCATATTGGAATTATGTGAGATGACTTCTCCTATGAAATGTCGGGCGGGTTTTTCTGATGAATTAAATTGGCTCATGACTTCTAATAATTGCTATGATGTTTTCCCTAGCTGCCAACGCTGGAGGGTAGAAATAAAAATCAAACGTCGTTAAATACATAGACCAATCAACTTAAAAATAAATCATTTAAATTTTTTTATATTTAATAAAAAAATTCACAACTTTAACAAAAACATTATTAAATATTAAAAATTTAACTTTTGTACGGTAGAATTAATACAATCTACCTATTTATATATATCACCGCTTGCGATGACATAATAAACATTTAGATATTTCATAACTTCTTTTAATATTAAATTTTTTCATTCAATTTTTAATTTGGTTATATATATATGTGTGGATTTTATAAAATATATAGTGATTTTTATTATTTAAATGTAGATTTTATTTTAAATCTCATTTAGTGATGTATATTGATTGGAAAAATCAATTCCAATATTTAATAGAATGTGGTTTTTTCTGGGGCATGTGTTGGGAAGGGCCAAAAGATGTAGTTTATGTGGTATTCAAGTAGAATCAAATTTTTATTTTATTATTGAGTGTAATTAGTCTAATCACTTTTGGAAATAACTTGAGATAATCTTGAAATTTAAACCAATTTGAGCTAGCACATCCAAATTTAAACCAATTTGGGCTAGCACATCTATTCAGGAATGCCTTAAATCTTGAGTCTTGGGACTCTTACATTGAAGGATCAACAAATAGCTATGATGCTTCTAGGTATCGATATGGTACTGGTTCTAGTACCTAATTCGTAATTGTAGGAACCTAATTTTCCTTTGACACACGCTCAACGGTTTGCTTCAATGGTGCAACAGGGATTTTGATGGTCAAGAGAAAATTCGTGTAATTGCTTTGTTGGATCTCTGAAGATCGAGGTGCATAGAACTAATATTACTAATAGAAGGTAGATAATTTACAAAATTGTAATACTTCATTGTCACAATTACGATTCTCCATGACACAATTAAAAATGACTAACATAAATGACTAATTCATATTCTTCTAGTTAGTCATTTTTTATGCCGTGACTAATTAGTCGTTTAAGTTAGTCATTTTTAACTCTGCCACTTATTATCTGGTCATATTTGTTAATTGGTGACTAAATTAGTCATTAATTTTAGTCGTTTATAGTTGGGTCAATCAAAATTGCTCATATTTAGTAGTAAATCACTTGAAAAAATTGTGGTGACTAGAATTTTTAGTCATGTAGTAGCTAATTCCTCATTTTGTACTAGTGGAGATACCACTTACTCAGGTTGCTAGGCACGAGCAACGACAAAGGTTTCAATAACTCGTATACCAAAACAAAAAAATGAAGTTCTTGAGAAACCATATGATAATATGCATGATTTCTAAGCATGTTAGCCAAAAGGAAGAAGATAGGTTTTGAACTTACCATTGAGCGGGGGTGAGACCCTTTCCAGCTGCTGTAATACTTCCCACTCTGGTTTAACCACGATGCCAGAACCGCAACAAACTTAGAACCCTTTCGCATTACTGACCAAAACTTGAAAGGAGTTGGATCGAAGTATTTTTATTGGATCAGTTGCTACCCATCATGGTGAGCCTAAAACCCTCCCAGCTCGAAAATTTTGACAGGGGAAGCACAATGTATATAATAACCCAGTGAAGTAGAAATACCAAGCTTTAGCAAGAAGCTTGCGTTCGTTTTTTTGCGAAGCTCTGACAAAGTTAATACACTACTTAATACACTTTAAGTTACGACCGTGAATCATAAATATATCTAGTATTGGATTACAATTGTCAAAAGGGACAACTGCGAAAATATGTGTTTTATAGGGACCTTGGGGCCACTAGGTGGAAAACCTTGGATTTGGCGGACTTTTAACCCAATATATCTCATAAATAAATGTAAATAAACTTAAATAAACCCAATTTTCATATGCTCTTTTACATATGGTATATTAATATGCTCTTTTACATAATACTTTAAAATATTATTATATTATATTTTAAGAATATTAGCCAACTATTAAAAGAATATTATGCTGCAAAATAACCACGATATTGCGATTTACAGAGTAAATATCAACCTGATAACACAGGAACTTTTTAGCTGGAAAATACAAAGCTGAGGTATACTAAACACAGCTAAGCTCATGCTTAAATCAGTTACATTCAAAAACTGTATAGATGTGAATACATTGAAACATCTCAAGTAAACATGTTAAATAATCTTGAGTATGTATAGATCCAAAGTCATGGATTATCGCAAGTGGTTACATAGTAAAGAAAAAAAATATTATTATTAATTTCTTGGATTATCATGCCAAAAGGATTCAACCACAAACAAAACCTTACGTATTACAAACCCATTAATTTTAATGTTGCATTTTATACATTTACGACGTCTTAAGAACAACTAGTGAAGGCATGAAGGGCTAAACCCTAAATTTAAACATCCAACATATTGTTTTATCTTAACTATTTGGGGTTAAATCCAAACCACAACTGATACCCCAACATTCTGACTGAAAACAATGCTTTTATCTTTAAAACAATTAATCGCTATTGGTAAATGTTTCACACCTTTTAAGAAGAATAATAATATCATAAGTCAGTGTTCAGGCTAAAGCTTACAAACTTAGGTTAACACTTTCCGCAAAGGTTTAAACAATATTGTATGAAAATAGGCGATGGATCCCAGCTAGATGGTGGCTACAGAAAACATAAATCAACAAAGTTTTAGGATTACAGTCTGAGACCCTATCTAAGGGCTCTTTCATTTAAATCCTGTTACAGACCAAAAGATTTAGTGCTGACTGAAGGACACTTTTAAACATAAACTATAATTATACAAAGATTTGAAACCAAGAATGATATCGAACTTGTAATACCCTATAGACTCGAGATTACCAACCTTTCCAGGATTTAAGCAAAGAAACATATGATAAAACCCTTACCATATTTGTAAGGAGTGCGTCAGATGCGTATTGGGTCAGACAAGGCTCACGTTCCACGCAGGGATAACATCCAATAACCCAATCGTAAAGACCATCACCAATAGAGGAAGACATCACTTAGGTGAGATACCACTTACCGGGGTTGTTGGGCACATGCAATGGCAAAGTTTTCAATAACTGGTACCTGAAAACGAAAAATGAAGCTCTTCAGAAATCAGATAATAATATGCATTATATCTAAGCATGTTAGGCAAAAGGAAGAAGAAAGTTTGAGACCCTTTTCAGCTGCTGTAATACTTCCCGCTTCGGTTTTACTACGATGCTAGAACCACAACAGACTTTGAACCCTTTCTCATTACTGACCATAACTTGAAAGGAGTTATATCAAGGTGACCCAATCACATGCTACCCATCGCAGTGAACTAAAACCCTCCTAGCTTGGTAATTTTGATAGGGGAAACACGACGTAGAGAATAAACCAGTGAAGTAGAAAGACCAAGCATTAGCAAGAAGCCTATGTTAGTTTACCAATGATTCTCTGACAAAGTTAATACACTTGTTAATACACATTAATTTCAGACTGTGAGTCATAAATATGTCTAGTACTGGATTACCATTGTCAAAAGGGAAAACTGTGGGAAATATGTCGTGTATAGCGACCTTGGGGCCACTAGGTGGAAAACCTTGGATTTTAACCCAATATATTACACAAATAAATGTAATAAATAAACCCAATTTTACATATCGTCTTTTACATATGGTATATTAATAACCCAATATATTACACAAATAAACATAAAGAGAAATACCAACACACTCACGAGAATACCACAAGTAGGAGAAACAAAGTAACGTGAATGTTGAGCATGTGACATCTACCCACTATGAGTAGTGTGAATGTTGCTTTTATCAAAGTTGTGCTATGATAGACATTGTAACGTGGAATCTTGGAATTTCATTTGGTTCGTGTCATTATTTTGGATAGATTCACTTTCCACACTTAATATGTATTCAATATTAATTTGAACAATGTTATATATAAGTTAGTGATATTAATTTATCTATAATACTAATATCCATGAGATTTTAAATGGTTAGCACCTACACGACCACCACTCACATTGAAATCAACCTTTAAAGCTCTAATTATTTAACCTCACAAATAAAACACTTGGAAAAAACATAATTAATCTTTCTAATTGACTTTAAAAGGCTTTACTCATTCTCTAGGGAACCAATCTTTGAAAGATTCTATGTACAACAACCATAAGAAAAAAAATGAAAATTAAATATAACGAAAAGTCTACAAAGATGAATTATCAACCTTCTATAGGAAACGAGTTCTCACCTAATGCCTGATGATAATGGCCTATACAAATAATGTAGGATAGGTGTCACATGCCCCAATTTTGTAAGAACAATTTTATATTATTTGAGGAACATTATGTTAAATTTTATGCTAAGTTGTAATTAATGACCTGTGGGGTCAAGAATATTTATTGTAAATTCAGGATAATTTATTTATAAATAAATAAATGAGGAGACAACAGCTTATGAGAGCTATTAAAAGAGTGTTTACTAGTCAAATTGGTGGAGGAGACTGGGTGGAGAGCAAACTGACATGTGGCAGCATCCTTAAACCACTTCCAACTATTGCAGGTGGCAACCTCCCTACATTTGTGGTCATGATTCCCCAAGAAAGTGGAATCAGAGCAGGTGGCTCAATTAATGAAAACTGACCCAGAAGACCTAGGCATCTTTATAAAAATTCCCATTGAAGAGGGCTGAGGTTGCTCATTCTAGGGAAGTGATCATTCAGGGTGAATGAATTTACTTTAGAGAAATTCAAACTTAGGGGAAACTGAAAAGTGTTTAAGGGGATAACTGTTGATTGATCTAGTTGCAGCTTTTAAAATAAAGATCATACTGTTGAGAGCAGATTGTTTTACTGAGGTATTGAACTAGTCAGGTGACAGAAGGTTCTACAGTTGCATTCTCCACCCAGTTCTTAGCCAAGAATACCCGGAACAGGCTCAGGGGTCCTGAGGAAGCGTTGTTTGAGCACTCTCTAGGATATTGGTAGGGAGGAACGACCTCCTAAAGCTGTTGTCGTCTTGTCCTCAACAAGTTTTATGTTATTTTATTTTACCGTCTTAGTTAAATAAATCTTAGTTTATCTGCCATATGAATGTTAAAAGTTCAGAGTTTGTGAAATGTTAGATTTAGTATTCTTATTAGATTGTTATAGAAATTAAAATGGTTTAGAGAAATGAAATAGAAAGAATTTAAATTTCTAAGCTGTGTTTTTCCACACCTGGAAACCAGGTCGTACTCTAGCACAGTTAGAATGCCTTAAGTAAATGAAAGAATTCTTAAGAGAATGAAAATAGTAGATATGATTTTGTATTTGTAGTCAACAGAGTAAATTTTATTTCAATGTTTAAAATACAATGAAAAAGCAGTGTTATGGTTTGTTGTATTTACTGTTTTACTTAGTGTAATTAAATGAAATTGCAGGAAAAAGAAATAGTAAATTACATTAGTTTTACAGTAATAGTATACTAATAGAAATAAAATTTTATAGGAGATAATAACTAAATATATAAACAAGTTATTAACCAAACAGTTTCTTCTTTTAAATTATTAACTTATCTTAACTATTACTTAATAAAAACCAGCTAGGGTTCTGTTAATAAACCCTTTATTTATGAAAAATTAAACAGAGTTCTAGAGTCAACTTTCTATATTTTACAGAACTCCAAATAAATATAAATTACAGAGTAGTAATTAAAAATAAATGTAAATATAATTAATAAACGAAATAAACTAAGAATTACATATATAGGTGCAATTTATTTTTAAAACAAACAGGTTTATAACCTGTGAAAGAAAAACCAGAGGGTCGAAACCCCTTCAACAAATTTATCCAATTACAAATTAACCAGTAAGTATAACCAGTTACATTATTAACTGTGTAACAAAATTATCAAGAAGGCTATAATCCATGCAATAGACTGACCACAGTCTTTCTGCAAGTAAATAACTTTTATAAATATTTTTAAACAGTAAAATAACACATTAATTACAGGTTAACAAAACCACTACAAAAATGAGATAGAGCTCCAAGATTGACGAAGTCTTTCTTTTAATTAAAAACCAACTGTATTACATGGTCGATCCGTAAGGCTAAGTCTTAACCAAAAAAACTACGGCTCAAGGGCCGGTATTACCCAGTGTAAACAACAAGGGTTTTTTTTAAGTAAAATCTAAGTAACAACATACTAAAATTTATAACCAACGAAGAAACCGAAAAACATGATTTCAAGGACTGTGTTGTTCCTTCCAACAACCCTTATCGCAAGTAGGGAAAAACCCACATTGAATCAGGGCTTACCGGTTGCGGCCACGAGTCCACTGAAGCCGACAGTTGTATTTCTTTCCACTAAAGATTGGAGCTGTCATGGGTTCTTGTAAAGAGCACATTACCGAGCCTTAGAACAATGCTAAGATTCTAAGCTTAAACCCTAACTATATTAATAACTTAACAAAGATTTTTTTTTCATAACAAAGAACTGAGTTGTCTTTACCTGCAAGAAAGAAGAGAATTCGAGTAGCGAAGGAGCTATCACCAGCTTTAGCAAATTACACAGAGGAGTATTCAAACCCCTACGCAAACCCTGGAGTGGAGACAGTGTGAACAAACTTAAACTTCACAAAGCCATGACGAGCTACAAGAAATACAAAACTGAAACCATGAACAAGCCACGAGCCAAACTATTAAACAAATAACCACTCGCGCAGTAAGCCTCTCAACCACGAAGATTCGAGACCTAAGACTGAGTAATGAGACTACACAGTAACAAACACCAGCTACAGAGTAAGAAAAGCAGAGGAACAACCTCTCATGGTCGCCAGGAAAACTACACAGAGCAGCTCGCAGGCCAACGAAACCCTCGGAGTCAAATGACAGGTGAATAGGGTTTCATGTCTTTTAAGTCGCTAATGCATGGACGAGAGCAGACCACATGCCCTTCAAATATTTCAACCACGTGAGAGTATTGTCTATATTCAATCTGCATTTCCATTTATCAAATTATTATTGCCATGATCAATAAACAAACTATGCAATCAACTTAGAATATATATATATATATATATATATATTTGATTGAAACACAAAACTATATTGTTGCTATCGATGGTATGGAGGATTATTATAATTGTTAGTAACGAATCTATGTCCTTGACCATAGAGTAAAGGTATAACAACCTTGCCAATAAAACAATCACGAGGTCGACCTTAGTACAAACTATTATATTACCTGATTACCTTGCCAACCATAGTTTGATGGTTCTTAACATTGTTACAAAGTCAATATATGTATGTTGGTGCTTGCTTAGTTCTAGCACAACATAGTGACTTTATTTGTAATGTTTTATTATGATGTCGACCTTAGGTTAGAAGTTTTAGGTAGTAAAATCTACCATAGTAACTGATATAAATTACAAATTATTATAATGAGGCAACATTATAATAGTAATTTTACTAATGTGTAAACCTTCCACAAGATTTATAAACTATAGAAATAACACTTATAGTGTAATTTCCTTTGAGTCAACTTTATAGAAGTGGTGGTTAGGTAGCATTCCACCTTAAGATAACATATCTAGTTACAAAGAACTGAACTTACATCTTATCATTGAAATTACCAGGTAGTAAGGCAACCTATGGATATAAGTAACAATTATATTTGGTACATTATAAAAATAATGTGGTATTGTATAGTGTTACAATAATACTTGCAGCAAGGTAATAATTTAAGTACTGACGTTTATAACTTGAAAGTTTAGCATTTTTACATACAAAGAACAAGTTAAAA
Organism: Pseudotsuga menziesii; assembly: GCA_001517045.1. Taxonomy (NCBI): domain Eukaryota; kingdom Viridiplantae; phylum Streptophyta; class Pinopsida; order Pinales; family Pinaceae; genus Pseudotsuga; species Pseudotsuga menziesii. Next base: position 133,025 of record LPNX010493941.1, on the reverse strand, counting down.
TTTTTCATGGCTATTAAGAAAGAAAATAGAGATATGTAATTTTATAGAAATCCTTACCTTGGAGATTTATAGGAGTACATTCATGAATAAAAGACGGTACATTTGAGTATATTATTTTAGCAGTTTGAGCATGTTACAATAAACGTAATTGTATGTCAAAGAACTGAAACTCTAAGCTCACAATCAATATCATTTTGTTTAACTCAGTATGTCAAGGATAACAATATTTATGACTAAACATTGAATACTATCTTAGAAACAAAAACTATAGAAGACAATTACTTTACCTCATCAGAGCTTTGCTTTTAGATAATCAGTTTATTTACTAGCATATTAACATGCAACAGAAATAATTCTTGCTACCTTACGAATTAAACTCCTACTGGATCGTTCGTTATCGGTTGAACCTGTAATAACCAGCAGTTCATCTGCGTTAGTATAATGCTAAGTAAGCCCCAAGTTTTCAAAGATATATTTTCACCTACTTGCCAAAAAAAAAGTAAAATTATTAGTAAAGCTAAAAGAAATTTGGATACAGATCATTCTTGTATAACTTATGAAAAAGACAGTTGTATTATTTTTTGTATTTTGAAACTAATTAATACTAATTATTAAACTGTTTCATTTTTCGCTAACTGCTAGCAGTTAGTGAATTGCGTATTCAGGCATTTTATGTTATCTTAGGATAACAATATTTATGACTAAACATTGAATAGTGTCCTAGAAACAAAAACTATAGAAGACAATTACTTTACCTCATCAGAGCTTTGCTTTTAAATAATCAGTTTATTTACTAACATATTAACATGCAACAGAAATACTTCTTGCTACCTTACGAATTAAACTCCTACTGGATCGTTCGTTACCTGTTGAACCTGTAAGAACCAGCAGTTCATCTGTGTTAGCATAATTCTAAGTAAGCACCGAGTTTTCAAAGATAGATTTTCACCTACTTGCCAAAAAAAAAGTAAAATTATTAGTAAAGCTAAAAGCAATCTGGATACAAATCATTCTTGCATAACTTATGAAAAAGAAAGTTGTATTATTTTTTGTATTTTGAAACTAATTAATACTAATTATTAAACTGTTTCATTTTTTGCTAACCGCTAGCAGTTAGTGAACTGCGTATTCAGACATTTTATGTTATCTTAAAAATTTTATTTTATTTTTAAAATTTTGGGGTTATGGCATGTGGTATCAGAGCACAAGTTTCAAACACTAAGCCTTGATGAAGCTCAACTTGCTTATATGAAACAGTGAATTTAAATAATTTTATTGATGTTGTTTTCTTTTAATGTTATCAACAGAGAAATTTGTTTCCGAGTTTAACAACAGGTATGGAAAGACTGGAGGAATATGCAGAAGAGGAATCTCCCTATACTGAACAAGAAAATTTACAAAGAGAACCTATACAAGAAGATCTAACCACAAATTACTCAGAACTTTTACAAACAGTAAAAGAATTAAAATCTGAAATGGAATCTGTTAAAAAAGAAAATGAGAGGATTCTGAGAGCTCAGGAGGAGTTGAATCAGATCCTAACAGAAAGATTTCATACTGAGGGAAAGGGTAAAATAGCTGATTCAAAAGATATAAGTTACCAACATAAGTATGAAAAGACTAAATAGACTAAAAATGAAAGTAGCTCATCTTCCGAAGTATTTGGTGATCAACGTAATTTTCATTCTACTAGTGATAGTAGTGAGGATAACCACTATACTAGAAAGAGAAAATATAAACCTTATGAAGAAATTTCTGGAGAGTTTAAAAATATTAAGCCACCAACATTCAATGGAGGAAGCAGAATCCTGGTTATCTGGGATGAAGAAGTACTTCCAGATTTATAACTATTCTAACCAATTAAAGGCTAGAATGGCTATCTATAATCTTTCAGGGAAAGCTGATATATGGTGGCAATATTTAAAGAGAGTGAAAGGAATAAGAGAGAATAACATAAATTGGAGTACCTTCAAGAAGTACTTTAAAAATAAATTTTATCTGAACAGTACTATGAATAAAGGGCTAAAGAATTCTATAAGCTAAAACTAGGTACAATGACTATGAATGATTTGAACAGTAAGTTTTTAAGTTTGCTTAGGTATGTGCCATACCTTGTGGATGAAAAACTGAAGGTACATCGATTTCTCAACTGTTTACCTTATCACATAAAGGATAGGATTGAGTATGACAATCCAAAAATTCTAGAAGAAGCTATGAGGAAAGCCAATTTCTGTTATGAATAAAATCCGAAAAAGGAGAGTATGGCCAACTGGAATGTCAAAAAGAATAATAGTTATGATCAAAACAAGAAAGAGTATGTGTCCAATCGAAATTCTAAAAATAATAAGGCCAAAAATTTTTCTAATAAGAATTTCCAGGGGAATAAAAATAATTCACAGAACAATCAACATAATCAAAAGAGTAAAGAGTCTGCTAATAATCACAGTAATTACACAAAGAACTTTGTACGAAAAGAACCCATAAAGTGTCGGGAGTGTAATGGCCCAAATTATACCTCAGTTTTTTCTAATTGAAAAAATACTGTTAGTAATATCCATACAATACAAGAGGAGATGACTGTTGGAGATTTAGTGAGGACTATGCCCAGGATAAATGCAGCCCTAGAGAATCAGCAAGCAGACTATCAAACTTCCATGGTGGAAGTAGAAGGTAAGATAAACCAAACACCTATATCTATTTTAATTGATCCAGGAGCTAGTTTAAGTTATATTTCACCTAATTTGGTAGAAAAATGGAAACTGCCTGTTGACAAGTTTGTAAGTTCTTGGTTGGTTCAGTTAGCTACTAGTGCAAAGAGGAAGGTAACTAGTTTTGTAAAGAAATGTGCAGTAGTTATGGATCAATTTGAAACTTTTGTAAAGCTTAATGTACTACCTCTGGGTTCTTACGACATACTAATCATTATGGATTGGTTAGAGAAGCATAGGGTGATTTTGAATTGCTATGAAAAAACCTTTACTTGTATAAATAAAGATGAAACACCAATAAGCGTAAAGGGAATCCCTAGAAAAACAACCATAAGGCAAATTTCTGCTCTGCAGCTTAAGAGAGCTATTAGGAAAGGTTGTAAGGCTTATGCAGTAACAGTAACTAATGAGGAAAATCTAAATAATATAGATAAATTAAAATTGGTGGATATACCAGTTTTAAAAGAGTATGCAGATGTATTTCCAGAAGAAATTCCGGGGCTACCTCTAAAAAGGGAACTAGATTTTACCATTGAGCTGATACCGGGTGCAATACCTAGATCAAAGGCCCCTTATCAGATGAACATACTTGAACTTAATGAACTTAAGTCACAATTAAAAGAACTTAATGACAAGAAATATATTTGACCCAGTGTGTCTCCCTGGGGGGCACCTGTCATCTTCGTTAAGAAAAAATACGGAACTCTACGACTTTGGATAGATTACCGTCAGTTGAATAAGATGACTATTAAAAATAGACACCCTTTACCTCGCACAGATGATCTATTTGATCAACTACGTGGAGCTACGGTGTTTTCAAAAATTGATTTACAGTCTGGATATCACCAAGTTAGGATTAAAGATGAAGACATCTTTAAAATAGCTTTTAGGACTCGATATGGCCATTACGAGTTTGTCGTCATGCCATTCGGGCTTACGAATGCTTCAGTTGTTTTTATGTGTCTAATGAATAATGTAATGCATAAATATCTGGATAAGTTTGTGGTCGTGTTTATCAATGACATATTAATTTATTTGAAATCTGAAGAAGAGTATAAAGAACATTTAAAAATTGTTTTGCAAGAGTTGCGAGATCATCAACTCTTTGCAAAGTTTAGTAAATGCGACTTCTTTAAAGATAAAATCCAGTACTTAGGTCATGTGGTGACTAAAGAAGGAATTTTGGTGGATCCCGAAAAGATAAAGGCGATTGAAGATTGGCTAGTTCCTAAAGATGTAACTGATGTTCGATCCTTTATGGGAATTACCGGAGGTTCATTGAAGGGTTTTCAAAAATCGCAAATCCGATAACCTCTTTGCAGAAGAAGGGAAAGAAATTTGATTGGAATAGAAGTGCGAGGATAGTTTTAAAAAGCTAAAAATATTATTAACCAGTGCACCTATTTTAAGAATAGCTGATCCAAATAAAGGTTTTATAGTGTGTACTGATGCCTGCAATGATGGTTTAGGCGGAGTATTGACTAAATAAGGGCATGCTATCGCTTATGAGTCTAGGAAATTAAAAATTCATGAAAATAATTATGCAACTTATGACTTGTAATTAGCTGCTGTCATACATGCTCTAAAGATGTGGCATCATCATTTAATTGGAAGAAAATTTATTCTAATGACAGATAATAAAGGACTAAAATATCTTTTAGATCAACGTAACCTGAATGCTAGACAAGCTAGGTGGCTATCTTTCTAAGTGAGTATGATTTCGAAATTCAACACATTAAAGGGAAATAAAATAAAGTTGCTAATGCATTAAGTAGAAATTCAAAGCTGAGCTTTACAACAGTTATCAACACTTATACAACAGATCTGGAAGAACAGCTTAAAGCAGGGTTAGAACAAGATGAAATTTACCAAAGATTACAAGCTAAAACAAAAGAAAATCCAACAGAAAGTTTAAGTAAAGGGTACAGCTTGAATGAAAAAGGATTTTTACTATATAAAGATAGAATGTATGTACCTAATGTACCTAAAGTTAAGTTATTAATTTTAGACAAAATCCATAAAACTCCCTACTCAGGCCATCTGAGTTATCAGAAGACTATAACTATGTTAAGAAAATAATATTTTTGGCCAAACATGAAGACTGAACTGGCAGAATATATCGCTAGATGTTTTGAATGTCAGCAAGTAAAAACTGAACATCAACATCCAGCTGGATTACTTCAGCCATTGCCCATTCTTAGCTGGAAATTGGAGATAATTAGTCTTGATTTTGTTACTGGATTGCCTAAAAATTAAAACTTAAATGATTCTATAATGGTAGTAGTTGACAAATTGAGTAAATTAGCCCATTTTATACCTGTAAAAACCACTTATAAAGCTGCAAACATAACTGATATCTTTTTAAAGCAAATTTTTCGACTACATGGGATACCGAAAGTTATAATCTCCGATCAAGACCTTAAATTTACAGGTAACTTTTGGAAGTCTCTGTTTAAAGGATTAAATACTACACTAAATTTTAGTACCTTGTTCCATCCTCAAACTGATGGACATAGTGAAAGAGTAAATCAAGTACTGGAACATTTACTAAGAATGTATGTAAATGATCAACCTGGTAAATGGGAAGATTAATTACATCTGGTAGAATTTGCTTACAATAATAATTATCAGGCTTCAGCCAGATTTAGTCCTTTCAAAATTTTGTATGGAAGGAAATGTAACACTCCTATCTCTTGGATTAATCCGGTGGACATGTTAGTATCAGGTCCTGAACTATTGAAAGAAATGGAAGAAATTGTAAAGAAGGTACAATGTAATTTGAAAATTGCGCAAGATCGACAGAAAAGTCACGCAGACCTTAAAAGAACTCCAAAAGAGTTTCAGGTAGGTGAACATGTGTTCATCAAGGTGAGACCCAAAAAGAGCTCTTTGAGGTTGGGTAGTTGTGCTAAACTAGCACCTCGTTATTGTGGTCCTTTTGAAATTCTGTCTAGGATTGCACAGGTATCCTATCAGTTAGCTTTACCACCGAATTTAAGAGTTCACAATGTTTTTCACATTTCTATATTAAAAAAATATGTTCATGATGTTACTCATATTGTTAATTGGAATGATGTACAGGTGGAACCAGAAGGATATTTTCTGGTGGAACCAGACTGTATCCTCGAGTGAAGGGAGAACACACTTCGGAACCACACCATTGGTCAGGTGAAGGTGCAATGGAAGCACCTTAGTCCAAAGGAAGCCACCTGGGAATTGGAAAGTCATATGCGGGATGCGTATCCAATTCTGTTCTAGGGGAATTCTGAGGACGAGGAATAAATAACATCGAGGACGATGTTATAATTTAAGGGGGTGTGTATGTCACATGCCCCAATTTTGTAAAAACAATTTTATATTATTTGAGGAACATTATGTTAAATTTTATGCTAAGTTGTAATTAATGACCAGTGGGGTAAATAATATTTATTGTAAATTCATGATATTTTATTTATAAATAAATAAATGAAGAGACAACAGCTTAGGAGACCTGTTAAAAGACTATTTACTGGTCAAATTGGTGGAGGAGACTGGGTGGAGAGCAAACTGACATGTGGCAGCATCCTCAAACCACTTCCAACAGTTGCAGGTGGCAACCTCTCTACATTTGTGGTCATGATTGCCCAAGAAAGTGGAATCAGAGCAAGTGGCTCAATTAATGAAAACTGACCCAGAAGTCCTAGGCATCTTTATAAAAATTCCCATTGAAGAGGGCTGAGGCTGCTCATTCTAGGGATGTGATCATTCAGGGTGAATGAATTTACTTCAAAGAAATTCAAGAGTAGATTGTTTTACTGAGGTATTGAACTAGTCAGGTGACAGAAGGTTCTACAGTTGCATTCTACACCTAGTTCTCAGCCAAGAAGACTAGGAACAGGTCCGGGGGTCCTGAGGAAGCTTTGTTTGAGTGCTCTCCAAGAGATTGGTAGGGAGGAATGGCCTCCTAAAGCTGTTGTCATCTTGTCCTCAATAGGTTCTATCGTATTTTATTTTACTGTCTTAGTTAAATAAATCTTAGTTTATCTGCCATATGAATGTTAAAAGTTCAGAGTTTGTGAAATGTTAGATTTAATATTATTATTAGATTGTTATAGAAATGAAAATGGTTTAGATAAATGAAATAGAAAGAATTTAAATTTCTAAGCTGTGTTTTTGCACACTTGGAAACCAGGTCGTACTCTAGCACAGTTAGAATGCCTTAACTAAATATCAACCTGACAACAGAGTAAATTTTTAGCTCGCAAATTCAAATTTGAGGCAGACTAAACCTTACATATTACAAACGCGTTACTTTTTATGCTACATTTTATACATTTAAGACGTCGTAAGCACAACCAACTAAGGCATGAAGGGAAAAACCCTAAATTTAAGCATCCAACATATTGTTTTCTCTTAACTGCGTGGGGTTAAAGTGTCACATATTGGGTATTGTCATAATGTGAGTTAACCCTTCACCAAGGTTGCAATGTGACATAACACTTTATGAACATCACAATGCAATGTAACCATTGAAAAACATCATAATGTGGCATAACCCTCAATGAACTCTTAATTCCACATTATTAATGTATTGCATATTTTGTTGTGTCGGCATATACTGGACACTGTAACAAACCATGGTGTACTTTGGTAAACCATGCTTGACTTTATTTTGGTCGAAGTTAAACATAGTTGAATTTCATGAGAAAGGCTTCACTTTAATTAATTGTAGTTGGATTTGGTTAACCAATTTTGAAGTTAGTTTGACCATAGTTAACCATGGTTGGATTTAGTGAAACACGTGGCCATACTTCATAATGTGATATGAAATTTCTTGAACATTGAATGTCACATTATTAATGTGTTACATCTTCGGCATTGTCATGATGCAGCATAACCTTTGACCAACATTGCAATGCAACATAACCCTTGATGAACCTCGTAATGGAATGCATCCCTTGATAAACGTCACAATGCGACATATGCCCACATGATAAACACTGAATGTCGCATTATTAATACTTCATTCTTGCATGCACCTAATATATTTGCACATAGTTATCTACACAATACCATGCACATGCAAGACTGACCATGCACATACATAAATCGCTATGGTGTATATAAACTTTTTACTAATATTCATAACATAATCCTCTCATTTTCCTAAGCCATCCCACAAAATAATATGTATATCTATAATACGGAACTTTCGTTATTTCAATTATACATGTATACATGTTACAATTATAGGTTTTTGAATTTCAATAATTTTTTTTTTTTAAATTTGAATTTTATTTATTTATTTTTACTTATTATTATTTAACTCAATCATAATGTATAAAGACTTTTCATTAATATTTATT